>ML782112.1:1171492-1273875 GCA_009831015.1 Picea engelmannii | reverse complement strand
ACACCTGTTGGAAAAGGTTCTATATCATTTCATCTTGAAAATCTTCGACCTGTGCAAAAACTTGCTCAAATTCTGCACACAGTCACTTTCGGTGGTTGACTGGCACATTTTTCGGGTAGCTTAACCACCGAAAGTCAGAATTTAAAAAAAAAAACTGCCTTTGGGAAAAATCAATTTTCTCAGCCATGGAATATCCGTTTCGCACATTTCAATAGTCAATCGACATCTACAGATCGTAAGCTTTCCAATGGTACAATCAGATTTGGATTTGGAGCTAGGGAAGCTAGTGAAAATTTCCCTTCAAGATTAGGCATATTTCCTTCAAAAAATGCCGGTGCGTTTTTGAGAGTTAACAGAAGCCATCATCAATTTTCCTCCTCCTTCTACCTTATGCCAACTCCAAAGTTTGCAAGGGAAGGCAAAATTTCTACGATGATTCATTCCTAACTATGCCAAACTGATGAAAGGTTTCACTCGACTTCTTAAGAAGGGTCATGATTTTGTGTGGGACGAGATTGATAACAAAGCATTTGATGCTTTGAAACTCTCATTAACCTGCACACCACTATTATATCCCCCAGATTATAGTTGATATTACATCCTATATTTGGCTGCTTCAGATCACACCATCACCATGGTTCTAGTCCAAGAGGATTATTCACAAGACAAACATGTCATTTACTATTTAAGTCAGAGTCTTACGACCACCGAAATCAAATATATGCATGTGGAGAAATTGGCCTTGGAAGATGTTCAAGCTATCCAACGTTTTCGTCACTATATTTTATTGCACATGACCACGATTATTTCTGATTGCAACCCTATGCAACATATTCTTACATGACAATTTCTATGGGGCAAATACTCCAAATTAATTTTGATTCTCCAGGAGTTTGATTTGGAGTTTGAGAAAGCCAAGTGAAAGAAATCTTTGGTCTTTGCTGAGTTGATATGTGACCTTCCCTCCACTGATACAGAAAATGTGGCGGAAGATTATTTCTTGATGAATCTCTCTTTCTGATCAGTTCAGACAATATATGGTATGGAGACATCATAATTTATGTCCAAACCCAAACTTTCCAGCTTGATGTATCTCATGTAGATCGTCGTTGTATTAGGTATTAATCCCATCAATATATTATTCTTGGTGATACCCTTTACTGTTGTGGTATTGACTCTGTGTTTCGACGATGTCTGACGTATGATGAAGCTGAGAAAGCACTGAATGACTGCTATTCTAGAGCATGTGGTGGTCATATGTCTGGGTATGCCACTACCCAAAATATTCTATGTGTTGGTTACTTCTAGCCTTCACTTTTCAAGGATTGCGTTCTCGCAGTTCAAAAATTCCATGCTTGTCAAACCTATAATAATAAGATTCGATCTCAGCCCGATCCTCTCTATCATGTAGTTTCCATTGGTCTATTTTCTAAATGGGGCATTGACTTCATGACATGTAACCCTCACTCAACCGGGGGGCATGGATACATCATTGTAGATGTGGATTATTTCACTAAGTGGGTCGAGGCAATGCCTACATTCGATAACACCGAGAAAACTACAACACTTTTCATATTCAATCATATCATCACTGGGTTTGGTGTCCCTCAAGCCATCGTCACCGACCATGGCACCCATTTTCACAATTTTATGATGTCTGAGCTTACCGATAAGTTGGGTTTACAAAATGAAAACTCAACCCCTTATTATCCACAAGCCAATGGCCAAGTTGAAGCAATCAACAAAGTTTTAACCATTATACTTTGACAGATGGTAGGGATTCATAAGTCAAGTTGACATACTATTATTGTTTCAGCATTATGGGCCTCTAGAACATCAGTTAAATCTTCTACGTGTTTCATGCCTTTCTAATTTGTGTATGGTATCGAAGCCATATTTCCGATTGAATGTGAAATTCCATCTTTGAAGCTAGCCATTGAACTTCTCCCCAACACCACAACTGAAGAAGAACGTCTGCTATATTTAATGCATTTAGATGAAACTTGTCATGATGTTGGATTAGTAATAGAAACCCAGAACATACACGTTAAGGCTCAATATGACAAACATGTTAAACCTTGTGTTTTTTCTGAAGGCGATTTGGTTCTCCTTTATGACCAAGATTGTGACTTTTTGGGGGCAGGTAAATTCGAGCCCATGTGGTGTGATCCTTATATCATTAAATGAGTATTAGAGAAAGGGGCTTACAAGTTGGTTGATTATGATGGAATTCCTTTGAGTGTACCCATAAATGGGATTTACCTAAAGAAGTACTATGCTTAAAATGTTTTGCATGAGTACTTTGTACTTTAATGTATCATACTCTAGTGTGATTTTTTCGTTTCTTTTTCTGCCTTCAAACTGCTTACCTTTCCTTGTGCTTGGTTTCTAGATGTCGGTGTTCTCGCTACCTTATATTGGCTTTGCTGATGGTGCTAATCACAATACTCAAAATCTCGCGTTTGTTGCATGGGAAATCTATGCACCTACGGACGAGTTGATCAGTATACATGGTATTTTCCTGGGTCGTGCAACTAATAACATTACGGAATATAGTGCAGTCATTGAGTTATTGACTGACGCCATTTCACTTGGCATCCATAATCTAATTGTATGCCTCAATTCTCAAATTGTGGTGCTGCAATTAAGCAACGTATATTCCATCAGAAGTCCTACACTATTACGGGTATACTTGAGAATTCGCCTCTTGGAAAGGAATTTTGATTACATTGAATATAAACACATTCCTAGATATCTAAATACATTAACAAATGATTTAGCCAATTATTTTTTAGATAGACTATATTTGCATAATTTATAAATCCAAACACAAACACATAAAGACAAGTAAGTTGGTAGAAGTTTTTTGTATTATAACGCAAAATGTTACAAAAAAGTGTGTCATGGGGCTGAAATATCGAAGCACATGGATTCATATAGATATATATCAAGGGTGCTACTCATGATAACAAATTACTGCCCGTGCTACACGACGGAGCATTCGACTAATATATGCTGAAACACCAACAATACGACGTTGGTAACGTCACAATAACTCATCTATGGTAATGTCAGGGATCTTCATAGTCAATCATTAGAGGTTATGTTTGATCTCCTCGATATCCTCAGCTGCTACTCCTCAACCTGCCAATGCACCTGCCTCCCCACATCTTTGGATTGGAGATGAAACTGGAGGTATGAAAGGTGCCACATCTGCATTTTGAGAGATTTTTCTTAGTCTCTGATACATAAAAATTTCATAATAAAAAAATGCCAAAAACAATGTATAATGAAAAAATCTTTTTTATGTATTTCTCCCCAATGTTCACCCTTGGGTAGTGACAAATCTGTATCACCACGAAAATCAACCCCAACATAAGCATAATCCTTGATCATGATAAGATGATCTCTCAGCCACTAGAAGAAGGTAGGCCCATATGTAATAGTTGGGATGCCATGAAGTCCACCCACCTCCTCATGCGAGGATCCCATGGAGCAGGAACACCATAATTCACATTTTGAAGACGCAAAAGTGGGATACTTTTTAGGAAAAAGGATACCAAAATTTATCTGTACCCAAATTGTTTTAGCCGACCAATCCTGCACTTTTTTAACTATTTTTTCATATTCTTGAGGAGGCCTTTACACCATTTGAATACTCAAGGTTCCATGCACTCAATGGAATACTGAAATTGACTATGCAAGGTTATGTGTGGAGCTACACTCCCTTTCACATGGGTAATGGTGAAGAGTATTGTCCTCAAAGATAAGTCAAGGACATTCTTTATGGGAACCTTCCCACTATGTTTCTCCATACTAGCCGAGCAATGTTGTGCAACATAATAGTTCATTGGATCACCTCCTCCCTTGCCTCCCGACAATGACACGCGAGACCCACGACGAGACAAACTGGTCAAGAAATAGATATCGTCAATCTCCAAAGTGAGCATATGTACCCCAACATAGAAAACTTGTTCATTCACATCCCACATTTATACTAAGTGCTCTAATAGACCTAATTGGGACCTCATGCCCTGCACTTTGAAGAATTTAAGAAAGCCACACTCCCAGAGTGCCATAACTATGTTGGGGTCATTCCCCACAATAAAATCTTCCTCTTCGTGTTCTCTTTCCCGCCATTCTAGCATTGTGAAGCATGGAAAGTCTATCAAAGAGCATTTAAACATGAGTTAGTTCATTGAAAATCTAAATTTGTTGGCTTCCCTAGTTCATTTTTTAATTTTTCTTTTTGAGTTGTGGTCGTCGCTGACTGAAGGTTTAGTATAGTGCTACATTGTCATACTTCATCCCTTTAACCCCTGCGATGATCCCATATCATCGTGGTTCTTGATATAGAGATCCTGCGATGATTTAGAGGTGCGTTCCCCTTTAAGAATTTGTCCATAAAACTCATAAACGGCCTTAAAAATTGAACAAATTTGATATAGAAAGAGAGAAGAAAGGAAGAAGAAAGGAAGAAGAAAGGGAGAAGAAAGGGAGAGCATCAACCTCACGGAGATGGCTTGAAAAATCGTACACGAATCGCGCCGGAAACGTTTCTTGAAGATTAGGTAAAAACGAGGGTTTTAACACTAGTTTTGGTGAATTACAAATGGAATGGTAAAAATGATTTAATTTTTGACTTATTTAAACCTATTTTACCATTTTTGACCTAAAATTAAGTTGTTTTTCACCTATGTTAAATGAAAATTTCAAAGTGTCAATGTTACAGGATTGATCCAGGTGGATATCGATGGCCACCCACCTTTTTTGACTAGCTCAAAACAATTTTCTAGCAATTTTGGCAATTTACTATTTTTAGCAGGTTTTAACTTCTGGGGCCATTTTGAGGGCCTAAATGAAGTTTTTTCGAGATATAGGTTCTTAATGATGTCCAAAGGCATATTGAGCCCCCAAAATGAATCTCCTTGACGATATCGTTCCAACGAGCTATCATACGCCTAAAACGGAGATCGTATGCAAAAGTTACGGCCCCGGGAAGTTGATGTACTAACTTACCCAAACGGGGCCCACATGATTTTGGCGCTTCATCTCCTAGGGTTAGGTTTTTGGATGTCTAGGGTTTTTGGCATTCCTGTTTATTGTAAAAATGCCTTCATAGCCTCATTTTAATCATCTTCTTATGAATGCGAGTAGCCGTTACATCTCTTCTCTGAGATAAGCTGCCACCATTCTATCGAGTCTTTCACTCTATATTTTATAGTCTCTGTACATTTATTTCATTAATAGAAATCATGTATTACTGTATACCCGTGTTTATGGTTGCATCTCTGATATATTTCTATTATATTATTGAATATCTGCGATATCTCTGTGCATTTATTTATTATATCTCCGATCTCATTTCGTGCCAAAAAGAATTCGGATCAAGGATACAGGTTGGGAAACTGGGATATTTTGACATGGATCAAACATTTTATCATTTTTTATGTGTTTTTTGCAAATCATTTGATGTAAATATGCTTTTAAGTTTTTTCAATAAAAAATTCGAGCATCCTTTTTGTTCTTTCTCATGCTCGTAAATCTACGAGAATGTAACCAAGTAAATTTTTATCACTTTTTCGGACTCGTGAAGGCTATACAAAAAAGGAACCTCCCTGGAGTCCTGTTTAAGCTCTTTTCAAACTCCCTAAATATGAAAAAATTGCCAAGCGATCTTGTTCTTTTCACGCTTGTTAAAGTATTTGAAGAAAATGTATGTTGAGTAATAGATTATCTTTTTTTTGGCCTCATCAGACTACTTTAAGAAAAAGGACATTTTGGAGTTTTCTTTAAGTGTTTTTCTGACTCTCTAAATATGAAAACCCCCGAGTTTTCTTTCCTTGGAATCATAAAATAAACATCAAAAGACCCATATGGGACCGAACCACTCCTTCCCAGGGTTTGTTAAAAATACTCTGAGGGACTCATCCGAAGGATGAGCTTACCTTCAAGCATATGTTATCCTCCTCAAGATTGTGTAAAAATAAGGAGGTACTCGCCACAAATGGTGGGGGAAAATTGGGAAAGAAATGTATATCTGTATCTGTGTTAGTGGCAGTAAGTCGCTCTTGAACATGACACCCCTTTTCATTGTTGTATCTGGGTTGGGAAATCCATTTCTCGTTTGATCATCCAAAAGTATATATATTGGTCCTCCTTGAGTCAATGCTACCAAGACAATTATTGTGTCATTTATATGTTCAAGAGAAGTTCAACTGAAACAAGCCTTCTATCGAGTTGACCATCTGCAATCCTCAAACTCTTACCATGTCGACCTTCCCTGAGTAAGTCTTGAATCAATTTATGCTATGATCTACTTCAAATCTGTTACATGTTTCATGTCATTGATGGAGGATACATTACGGAGCTCCTATGACGAGTATTTTCCTGTCGACTTCAACTCATTATTCGAGAATTTGGCTTAGAAACTTTTTAGTACCTTGGAGCTTGCATGCCTCAATGACAAGTTTTCTCATTTTCCACAGTGAGTTTACATCATTGACCTATGATCAAAAGATTCCATCGAGTGTTTGACTTCAATTGATTAATTCACATTCATTGGATCGTACTAGAGTACCTTGGGGGTCATTGACATTAATGGTGATATCCCTCGCACTTGTTAACGATATTCTTTAATGACTGGTAATCAAGTGGTTTCTACCATGTTCGACTTAAACATATGTAATCACATTGATAGATTCGTACTTCAGAACGATGGAAATGAAGACCCTAGATACTGTCACATGAATCCAGGTTGCGATGGAGTATTCACGAGTCTGTACTGACACATAGATCCACCGTGTATTTATCATGGCTATGTTCAAATTTAGGTCCTTATAGCATAGATCCACAATGTATTTCTCATGGCTATGTTGAATCATATTGACATGGATCCACAGTGTATGATTGGTGGCCATGATTCGCTTGACACTTATTCTCAAGGTCACTTGTATGCTGAGTATGGGAATGTCTACCTCAGTAAATGGTATGTTATTATGTTGATGCTTGTTTGTTGACATGTTTCCGACTGATGTGCTCCTTATTCTTGACACACACACTCTACAAAGTATTTCAACTGTCACGCGTTTCCAACTTCATACTTTTGGGGGCATTCTATTACACATTATTTTCATCACCCCCGTTACCACTGATGATATGTGTATCGCCTATTATAAGAAAGATCATTTTCCCTATTCCCTGAAGGCTATTGAAGAAATAAGGCTTTCCCTGAGATGGAATCATCTTTTCCTTTTTGAAAAAACCTATCAAGAAGGATTGTCATACCTTTCCTAGTGTTAAGGGTGCGGCGATTCCAAATCATCACATGCTGCACCACATTGGCCTGCATCATCGTCACAAGTTGCTTAGTGTTGAGGGTACAACGATGTTTAAACACAGGAAAAAGAAGAATTTCTCAAAGGTTCTAGAATGGAATATTCGAAAGGATGAGGTGGCCTCCGATGGCTTTAGATCTCACTCGCTTCTCTGATTTAGTGGGATCATCCTAATCCCTTCATCCATCCCTCTTCACTTTATATAAGGAGGGATCTCTCATGGGAAGAGTTAGGCTAGCTTATGTATGAAGAATTCTGCTGAAGATTGTGCTTGTGATAACTTTGCTTTAGCTTTCCAAGTCAGGTTGTGTATACTCTTAATCAAAAGCATTGGAGCAAAGGTGTGTGTGTGTTGAGGTAGAGGGCCATAGGAAGGGACCTTGCAACATCAAGGCACATGTTTTATTTTCCACTTTCATAAATATAATACAGTAATGCATTTCTTTCCTATAAAAGTGTCTCCATTTTTACTGCATAACTCCTTGATATTATGCATAGGTTTCATTGGAATATATATATCATTGCTCTCTCTTTGTTGGTTTTTGTTTCTCAACAAGTTCAACATCCCACAAACGTTGAGATGGAGCAAGGACAACACTAGCAAGGATCAAACAATGTTTAAATGGTATGTCGTTTATCCCTCATTGAACTAGTATAAATTATAATGGAAATCTAAGGAGAAGTTTATATTCTGTCATGTTTTGTTCTAATTTCTTGTTGAAGTTAGGGATATAAGTTCGTGTCAGCACTTACTGATTTGTCCAGTAACACCAATTCTCTTGAATTGAGGAGTACAATTTTGAAAGAGATGCATAATCTACCTTATGCTGGACACCCAGGATATCAGAAAACAGTGGCAGAAGTCAAGAGCCAATATTATTGACCATGCATGAAAAATGATATTGATGAGTACATTGCTAAATGTTTGGAGTGTCAAAAGGTCAAGGATGAGCATAGACACCCAACTGGGTTGCTGCAACAATTTCCCATTCCTGAGTGGAAGTGGGAAATGGTGACAATGAATTTCATCACCAAATTGCCCAGAACAAGCAAGCAACATGATGTTGTCATGGTGGTGGTGGAAAAACTTACTTAATCTGCCCATTTCATTCCTATGAAGGTTTCTCACAAGGAAACCAATGTTGCTGATATTTATATGAGGGAAGTGGCATGATTTCATGGCATACCCAAGACAATTGTGTCTCACAGAGACCCAAAGTTTACCTCAAAGTTTTGGAAGGGATTATTCATAGGGTTCAGAACAAATCTGAACGTCAACACAAATTATCATCCCGAGACTGATGGGAAAACAGAAAGAGTGAACCAAGTGATAGAGGATATGCTAAGGATGTATGTGATGGACAAACCATCTAAATGAGAATATTATCTACACTTGGTAGAATTTTTCTACAATAATGGGTACCAAGCATCACTGAAGATGAGCCCATTTGAGGCACTTTATGGAAGAAAGTGCAACACACCAATAAGTTTTGATAACCGAACTGATAGAGAAGTGGTTGGGCCAGAGTTGCTTAAGGAAATGGAAGAGAAAATGTTAAAAATAAAATAGAATTTAAAGCCTGCCCATGAAAGACATAAAAGCTATGCTGACAAGAGAAAAACTCACAGGGAGTTTAAAGTGAGTGATCATGTTTTCTTGAAGGTGAAGGCCAACATAAGTTCCCTGAAGTTGGGAAACTATTCCAAGTTGGCAGTGAGATATCGTGGGCCGTTTGAAATCCTAGAGAGGATTGGACCAGTAACTTATATGATTGTATTTCCTGCATCTATGTCTATACATAATGTATTCCATGTATCATTACTTAAGAAATATATACCTTATGCTAATCATGTTATTGATTGGAATGTGATTCGGGTGATGCAAGAAAGCACTTTTCAAGTGCATCCGGTACACATTTTAGACCAAAAAATCAAACAGCTCCAGAATTGAGCCACAAGGCTTGTAAAGGTCCAATGGACCTGGTACGGTCCTGAGGACGCAACTTGGGACCATGAAGATGCTATGCGGGCATAATACTCACATCTTTTTGAATATTTTTGAAAATCTTGCTGTAATATGTAAATATGATTCACTGAGGACAATGCATAAATAAGGGGAGGGGATTGTAATACCCCAAGGCCGAGCCCCTGCTGAATTGTAATGATGTTTAATGAAGTTTATAGGATGGTGAGCCAAGTATTTATAAGCTGGGAGTCTTATGTGTTTATTAGGATGGAGAGCCTAGATACTAAGGCCAGTGAGCCTATTTTTGTATATGTAATTATGCAGATCGTTAATAAAAAAAATACATCACTGTGTGTAGACTAACCACAAAGAAAGAGTTATGGGGTACTAAGATCGACTAGGAAGGGGAAAGGAAGGGAGCTAAGAGGATAGGAAAAAGGGGCTAATATTGAGGGATTAACCCAAGGGAACATTATAATGTATTTTCCTAAATTACTAAGGCTTGGGAAATAAACCCTATTATCCTAAGTTCCTTTGGGGAGAGGAACGAACTCCAAGTGGAGAGGAATGAGCTTTGAGAGAGCCATGTGTCATCCAGGATGCATACAAATATATGTGGATAATTCATCTATTTTGGGATCCTTTGTCCCATTCGCTCACGCACTGAGCAGGCACGCAGTCTGCCATTTTCACCATTGTTGAACCCTCTGCCATCGTGAACCTCTGTAACTTGCGTGCATTGGTATTTTTGCTGAGCCCATACCCTGCCTTACTCGATTTAGCTACTGTGGTTACCTGTTTGACTTAGGAGTTGGACAAAATAAATAGGTTGTTAGGCCTATGGTTTTAAAGAGGTGGGTTGTCAGGCCCGTGGATTGAAGAAGCAGGTTGTCAGGCCTGTGAGCACCTCTCTCCAGGTGAGAGAGATTGTTGGGGAAGTGATTTCTCCTGGAGGGAGTCTAGAAGCAGCTACATAGCTCTGAGAATTCCTGATCCGACCTGTTGCTGAAGCCCTGGAAGGGAAGTGGAGCAACCAATGGACTATGGAATAGTGAAGGTGTATATTCCTGAGGTGGGAAATGCATGTGGGGAATGGGAGTCTATGAGTGGTGGACGTAAGTAGGCTCCTTGGAGGGAATCGTTCCTATTGCATTATGCAACTTTCCATAGTCTCAACCTAGCCTAGGATTTCCTTTACCCTGGGTGGAGTTTAGTCAGAGCTCGGGGGTGACCCACTACTAATAACTTGGAGCAACATGGTCTAAGGCTGAGAGGTTCATGGAAGGTCTGCACATAGTTGGTGGTATTCTCATAAAAATATAAGTACCAATTCTATGTTAATTTTACATGCTGTGTTTAAGTACATGTCTGAAGTTTATCAAAATTGCCTGTGTTTATTGCATGCATGTGTTTATTGTCACTTTCGCATGAATCTATGTATGAGAAGAATGCCTATATATGTTAAATTTGTATTATATATATGTATATCAGAGTTTGAACATAGTATATATTTTTGGTAGCATGCCTTGACCCTAGGATGGTTGGGTACGTTACATTACATGACCCAAATAGATGAAATTTGGCTATGACACAGAAGAATGAGACATATAGGTTTTGACAATTTGATAAAATATAGTAAAAAGGAAGCCGTGAGAGATATGCAAAATATTATTAAACCTTCAAACTCTGTTTGTAGGCACTTCCAACATGGAAAGTAGACAAGAGTAAGATTCGAGACAAAATAATACTCTACATCAAAACGATTAGAACTTGTTCACACTGACCTCTATGGACCAACAAGAACTAAAATCATGCAGGTGAACATTACTTCATTTTATTCATTGATGACTATACAAGGATGACTTGGCTATCTTTTCTTAAAGAGAAATCAGAAGCATTAAAAAAATTCAAATCCTTCAAAGCACATGTTGAAAATGAGATTGATCTTAAAATAAAGTGCCTAAGATCAGACAATGGAGGATAATTTACCTCAGATGAGTTCAATGATTTTTTTTGAAACTCATGGATTTAAAAGACACTTTTAAGCTCCAATAAATCCTCAACAAAATGGAGTTACTTAAAGGAAAAATATAACTATCCAAGAAGCAACTAGAACTATGTTAAATGAAGCTAAAATCCCAGATATCTATTGGAGAGAATCATTATGTACATTCATATATATACTTAACATATCACAACTTAGAGTTAACCATGACAAGACACCATATGAGTTGTGGTTTGGCAGAACAACATCAATAAAACACTTCAGAGTCTTTGGAATAAAATGCTATATAAAAAGAGATGATGATAATCTAGGAAAAATTGATTCTAGATCATATGAAGTTATATTTCTTGGTTACTCATCCAATAAAAAGACCTACAGATGATACAATACAAGGCTACACAAAATTATGGAAAGTTCAAATGTAAATGTGGATGATCTAACATAAAAAATAATCAAATCTCAAGATATTTCACAAGTTGATGAAAGAAGAAGAGATGACAATGATGAAGTATAAACTGAAGAAATACATGAAGAAGAATAAAAAAAGTGAAGAAGAAAATGAAGAGGAAGCATCACCAAGACAATAGTCAAAATCACCTTCAAGAAGACTACAAAGATATCATCGTGAAAGTCAAATCATAGGCAAAAAAAGTGTTCGAGTTGAAACAAGAAGAAGGCTAACATATGAATCAAAACAAACAATGCTCTCCCTAATAGAACCCAAAACATTTGAAGAATCTAGAAAATATGAAGATTGGATTAAAGCCATGAATGAATAGCTTGATCAAATAGAGAAGAATCAGACCTGAGAACTTGTCCCAAGACCAAAAGACAAAAATGTGGTAGGGACCAAGTGGATTTTTAAAAATAAAGTTAATGAAGAGGGTCAAATTATAAGGAATAAAACAAGATTAGTGTGCAAAGGATATGCACAAGTAGAAGGGATTGACTTTGAGGAAACATTTTCCCTAGTAGCCATATTATAAGGTATCAGAATGTTCTTGGCATTTGCATGCTTTAAGAACTTCAAAATATATCAAATGCATGTCAAATCAACATTCTTAAATGGAAATCTAGAAGAATAAGTTTATATTGAACAACCTGAAGGATTTATTTTATCCGAAAATAAAGACTATGTCTGCAAATTAAAGAAAGAATTGTATGGTCTCAAACAAGCTCCCAGGGCATGGTTTTCGGGACTTGATAATCATCTACAGTAGAAAGGATACAACAAAGGAGCTATTGACAACAATCTTTACATTAAAATTGAAAATCAGAATTTGATTATTGTTGTAGTATATGTGGATGACATCATATTTGGAAGTAATCTAAATCCCCGAAGTAAGAAACTTGCTACATAAATGCAAAAATAATTCGAGATTCCAATTCTTGGTGAACTCTCATTCTTCATAGGATTACAAGTTTCACAATTAGACAAAGGAATATTCATACTTCAAACCAAATATATTAAAGAAACATTGAAGAAATTTCAAATGGAAGATTGTAAACCTATGAGCACTCTTATGATTATAGGATGCAAACTTAGAAAATATGATGAATCACTAGAATTAGACCAAACCATTTATAGATCAATGATTGGTAGCCTATAATATGCAACAACAACAAGACCATACATCATGCAAGCTGTAGGATTAGTGGCGAGATTTCAATCTGCACCTAAAGAAACACATATGAAGGAAGTTAAAAGGATTTTTAGATATCTCAAAGGCACCTTGGATTTTGGATTATGGTATTCAAAAACATAAGACTTCACATTAACTGCATATACTGATGTAGATTGGGCATGAAGTATTGATGAAAGAAAGAGCACTAGTGGAGGTGCTTTTTTCCTAGGAAAATGTCTTGTGTCATGAATAAGTAAAAAGCAACCCTCCATATCACTATCTACAATAGAAGCTTAATATATTGTTGTTGCCTCTATAAGACTTAAGTAATTAGGATGAAAATAACTCTATAAGACTTACAAGTAAAATATGATCATCCAATTCTTCTTAATTGTGACAACACGAGTGCCATAAACCTTTCTAAGAATCCCGTCACACACTAAAAAACCAAGCATATCCCAATCAAATTTAATTTTTTAAGGGAACATGTTTCTCAAAAAGTTTTTAAAGTGGAATATGTGGATACTAAAGAATAAATTGCAGATATATTCACAAAACCTTTACCTAGGAGTACTTTTGCATACCTTAGACAGAAATAAGGGGTAATTTTCATATCTAATTGAATTGCACAAGCTTCATAAGAGAAGGAGCACATGGGCAGGGGGAGTATAACCCTAGGGGGAGTAAAACCTCAGAGGGAGCAGAGAAATGCCCCTTGTGCCATTGCTATCAAATGGGGAGAATAAACAATAAAAATCAGTTAAAATAATTTTTTTTTTCTTTGTTTCCATCAATGCCAATGACATGGTGTTATGTTGTCATTGATGTCAACAATGGTTAATATGGATTTATCATCTAGACAAGTCCATTAAGACTATAAATTTGTTAAAGTACCCTTCTATACCATTTGCAAGAGATATTTTCAAGAGAATTAACTCCGATGAAGCAAATGGAGTAATGAGAAGACTAAGAAGATGGCTTTTGCTTTTGAGACATACAAGGCTGAAGTTGTCCCATATAAATAAAAAATCAAAATCAAAATCTGGTGCTCAAATAAAATACAATAATTATATATGAACAAAAATCAAAAGGAACATGTTCCAAATCTACCTGAGATTCTAAATTCTCCATTTATTATAACGATCGACGCTCTTATCATTATAAGTGTGAAAATTGCAGGAATTGACATTAAATAATGAAGAATAATGTTGATCGTTGGATCAAAATAAGAGCACAATCAAACATAGGAATCAAAAGTGAATGGAGAAGAACGAGGTTGATTGATCGACGATCGTTGGATCAAAATGGAACCACGATCCAATGGCTCAAATATTTTTTCGTGAGTCCATTGCGCACCCCAAAGAAATGTTGGACAATTGGTTGTCATTGATTTCAACCCTTGGAGAGAGATCTTAGAGATTGATGTCAACCCTTGAAGAATTTCGGTAGCCCCAATAGTGTGGTTTTGGTACTCGAATTTGAATGAATAATATGGACAAAAAGGATAGTGTGAATTCAGGAAAGACCCTCATAGGTGGATAATACTTGTCGTTCCATTTTCGGTGATATGTAGAATGCCACATGGTTCCTCACAGTTAGGGAGATATGGACTTGTAAAGTTGGAAGCTCGAAGAGTGGACAAGAAGCCCCTAGTTTTTTATAAGTCTCAGTCAAAGGGGTAAAGTTGTTGTAGCAAGAAAATCCTAGAAGCCCTAAATTAAGGAGAGGAGTTACCTAGAACAAGTATATAAGCACCTCAAGGATTCATTCATAAGCACACTCACACACTTATTCATTGCTTATCTTTCTTGTGATATAATTTCTGAGGTATACGCGAGTTGCAGGCCTGTAAGGGAGTGTATGCACATGGGATGTAGTGCATAAAATAACATATATACACGACATGTAGAAGGGAAATTCATGCACATCTGAAAAGCTTATGAAAATTTGAGTAGATGTTAGTACCAGGTCCCTAGAGTCTGAAAGAAAGTTCAGAGGTCAACATTCTATAGGTTCAGGTCAACTACATAAGTTATGGTATGGTTATTAGTTTGTTTTGATGCTTATATTTTCTTATGATGTTGTGAATGCTTGAGGCATTATTGGTATGGTTGGTCTTATACTTAGATATGGTATATGCTAGTTAGTTAGCTGAGTGAGAAACACTCTTATGTATGGTACAACATTGATATGGTTCTTATAGTTCACATCCTTGAGTTGATTGTATATGGTTGAGAGATATCCATGTTGTATGGTGATGCATGCATGAGGGGCATGCATAGGATTTTTGAGATACACAAATCTACATATGGTTGATGATATGGTATATGGCACAGGTTGTACATGGTTGATTCTCTAGTTCATGATTCATTGTTCATTTTTGATGTATATTTTGGTTCATGATTGATGCATGAGATAGTATGTATATTAGTATACACTTGATGCATGGTATGATATAAGTTTAGTTGGTCGATGAGAAGATACAAGCATAGAGGGGCTTCTACAGTGCAGCATATTCGATATCATAATGTTTGATTAAGTCATATCCAATGGATTAAGCAATGGAAGGATAGTGTAAGGATCAAAGATAAACCGTTGATTTGGTTCCAGGAATAATCCTAACCATTATATCAATCCATGTGAGAGGTAACTACTTCGAGGAGTTCAAACTATGGAAGATTAGATGAGAGAGAAATCGCCCGAAGGACGAAGTACCAGAGGACTAGGTTCTAGCCCCTGATCATGGGTTACGAACACATAAGCCATGAGGTGCTGGGTACATCGCTTAATTAATAAGCCCGTGGTTTTGCGCATATGGTCACATATAAATGGTTTGGAGGAAGCTCCTCTACATGATTCGATTTCTGTAATATTTGCAGAGACATGGAATCAAGTTAAAAGAAATTGATCCATACCTGTGATCGATTTATGAAAAGCACTCTCACTGATTTAAAATCCTTCACAATAATGTTTGAATAATAATAGAGATTATTGTTAATCTAAACAAAGAGGTCTGATGGTCCAAAGAAAGGGACACAATGATTCATAACTCACACCAGTTGTGTGACTATATAAGCAAGGATGAGCAATGAAGAAGAAGTGTCTCTGTATCTCAGATCAGAAGATCAAAACAACAACAGAGTCCAAGAAGAAGAAACAATGATTCTTATGAAGTGAGGGTGGAAGGGAGGAGCACAAAAGGATTCTTATCCTTTACTAAGTAAAGTGAAAATTAAGGGAGTTGGTGCTTCCTAGGGTTGGTTCACTAAAGTTAAGGGAGTTGGTGCTTCCTGGGGTTGGTGCCCTAAATATAAGGGAGTTGGTGCTTCCTAGGGTTGGTGCCCTAAAGACAAGGGAGTTGGTGCTTCCTAGGGTTCATGCCCTGAAAAAGGGGATTGGTGTCTCCTAGAGTGGTGCTCTAAAAAGGATTGGTGTACTTCAATATTCTTCATAAAAATCCTTGTAATTCCTATTAATTATATTTATATAATTTATTTTACAAACAAGTGCATTGTTGATCTATTGTGGTAATTAACAAAATATAAAAACAAGTGCATTGTTGATCTATTGTGGTAATTAACACAATATAAAAGTAACTACTAATTTTTGAAAAAGGGTAATAATGATTGACCCCCCCTCTCAGTATTCCAACAGTATGCACCTTCCGATTGGAGTCGAAGAACTCAGGGGGTTGTAGCCTCCCTCTAGTTGGAGCCAGAGAATTCAGGGAGTTGTAGCTTCCTTTAGGTTGGATCCCGAGAACAAGGGGTTGGAGCCTCCTTCCAGTTGTAGCTGGAGAATCAGAAGTTGGTACTTCTAATGAATGTATTCTTTTGATTTATAATAAAATCATTTTGTGGTTTTCTCTCATTTGGGTTTCCACATAAATTCTGGTGTACTATGTATCTATTGTGATGTGATGCCATTTATGATGATACTGTTGATGATATATTGAATGCTAATGATAAGCTACTGAATATTGCTGAAGAATAAACTGCCGTTACAAGTACTATAATTTCTCATTATTGATTCATCCCCCCTCTCAGTAATCCAACAAAAAAAATGGCTAAGTATCATATTCTATTGGTCATAATCATATAAAGAATCACTTAAAAATTTATAAGTATAGGTTCATTTTGGAGGTAGCAAAAGTTGGGTGTGCATTTTGATGACATCCGAGAAGACATGTGAGTCCACGACTCCACGAGCATGAGAAGAATCACTTAAAAATTTCTAATTATAGGTTCATTTTGGAGGTTGCGGAATTTGGGCATGCATTTTGATGACACCTGAGAAGACATGTGAGTCTGAGAGTCTGAGAACCTGCCACATAAAATAATTCTAAGTAAAGTCCATATTTGAAATGAATGAGAACTGTCCACTCAATGGTTGATTAAATCCAAACTGTGGATCTATCTAAAGCTCCTTGGAAATCCAGGATCGTCCACTCAATGCCTTATTAAAACCCAACCGTTGGATCGAGGTACAATAAATATAGTGGGAGGTTTAGATCTAACCATTCACTCAGACGATAGATCTACTGTGGAGATGTAGTGTGCATCTCCAAAGTGATAAGAGGTTAATGGGAAGTTCAAAATCTATGTAGGTGGTTTGTAATTTACCACAATAGACATGTGGTAGCATCTTTTGAACACATATACCTCAATAACGGGTTTCTAAAACCGTTATTTGATCACCTGCGCCACTAAGGGGATACCGCGAGTGGTAAGTGGTAATCCCATGCATATTAATAAATCTGTTGGTCACAAACGTCGGTCCCATGGAGTAAATAAATTAGTGTCAGGGATATGAGGGTGTTAAAAGATCCATTTAGACCATAGTTCATCATGTGGTCTCGTGGAGAGTAGTAAAGGTTGGTTGTGTAGTAAAATTAACCTATGACAAAGGTGCTAGATTGAGTTTGTACCTCGTGGTCTCATAAAGTAAGTAAATTTAAAAGGGAAACTCCTTATCCATGAGACTTAGCCTAATCAAGGTCACCTGATTACTTAAAAATATTAATAATAAATGAAGGAATTTGTTATTAGAACAACATTATTATTGAATAAATGAAAATGTGCGATAGTTCATTATCAAAAGGATACAATGGTTCAAATTCATACACCTATTGAAATATTATTTAAACATAAATATATGATGAAAGGAATACATCTCTATGGTCTAATTCAAAAGATCAAAACACAAACATAGTCCAAGGAAGAACTTGAAACATTCACATGAAGTGAGGGTGGAAGGGAGGTGCAAGGGAGGATTGGAGTCCTCTACAAGTTGAAGCCTGAAACAAGGAGTTGGTGCTTCCTCAAGTTGGTGCTTTAAAACAAGAGGATTGGAGTCCTCTACAGGTTGGAGCCTGATCTACTGGGAGTTGGTGCTTCCTTAAGTTGGTGCTTGGAAAATAGGGGATTGGTGTCATCTTGAGTTGGTGCTCCAAAAAAGAGAGATTGGTGTCTCTTACAAAACTATAACTTGTAAATGAAATATAATTTTTATGATTGTTACATTTAAAATTTAGAGTTCTGTACATTCTTGTTGATAAATTGTTATAAATTAATAAATAATTAATTTAATTTGAGAAAAAAAAACAATACTAATTCATCCCCCCTCTCAGTATTGAACAACGTTCCAACATCACTCACCCTCTAGGATCAAGCATCCCCTTCTCTACTAAACAATACCTTGAGAAATATTTCTTTCACAAGAAGAGCGTAGAATTATAGAGTCTTACTACTAGGGAATCCCACTATCTTTCTCTAACATATCATAACTCATGGCGATCAAGGAATATCATATGGTTTTAGTGTCACTATAGTAGCACCCTCATTATTTTCAGCTTTAGAAACCATCATCTATCCTTTCTAGATAGATCCATCATCTCACACTCATCTCCATATCCAAGCCACTTCTACTTGCAATCTGATTAGATGATGCCTCATTGGAACTCACATGATCCTTTCATCAACCTGTTGACAAGCATCCTCTTTTCCTTATCCTTTTCGCAAGGTTGTTTGTCATAGGAAACTACATTATCAACTTATTCAACCATTCCTATCCATACAACAATTAACAACCACATTAGTTATCACACCATACTCATTTCATCTATTAGTGCAAATGTATTCCAACTATTTTACTCTCTTGTATTTATCAAAATTCCCATGCCTTAATTATTAACACATAACAACTTTTCAATTTAGAGAAATATAATAGAACAATGAGAGAGGAGTCAAGGAATTCTCCCTTCCAATTCCTTTTAATAGCCTAGAATTCATAGCATAACTAATCTACTCCATGGCCTTTCTCAAGAAGCTACTACACTTCACACCAAAGGATTCCCCTTCCACAAGCTCTTGCAATTGAACTTTTCTCTTCAAGCAATTAAGAAAATCCCGTATTGTATAAGCATTGACCCTATGACCCATAAAGTGCAAATGCTCATAAGTTTGGAAAGCTAGATCCATCTCTCGTGCTTTACTAAGAGAATTGATAAGTGTGTTGTAGATGATCTTATCTGGTATGATATCCACATAAACCATTTTTTGGAAAAATTACAAATCCAATACAAGTCACAACCATTAATCCAAGTTGTATGCCACAACTACAAACTATTCAATCAAAATTAGAGCATTGGATTTGAAACCTGCATTTTTAATACTAACAAAGTCTCATTTCATCAACCAATCTTCTACATTGTAAAGTCATTTCACTCCTTTTGTATTTACTTTCTCTTCACACAATTGAAGAGATTAAAGCTGAAGAAAGGATTCCAAAGACATCAAGAAACAACTCTTATAGGGAAAATCTAAAAATAAGTATAATACTGTAGTTTAATTTGTTTATACAGTTGCATGGTAATGCAACATCACAACTACATTGTTTGATACCAATCTCTTCATTATGCAAAACCTATGATGGATATATAATATCCACTTTGTTTTATTTATTTATTTATTTATTGAGGGGTCTAAACATAGCATAACTTACAACCACACTTGATATCCAGTCAGAATCAATTAGGCCATACATTACATATACAAGAAGAGAGACCAATTTTGTAAAAGAAGCAAACATGTTTCTAGTGGATCTTCGAACTAAATTTTTATATTGTAGCATATGTTGGAAAATTAAATCATCAAATATAACATGGAACAATCACAGTAGATGAAGCTAAATCTATATACTTGATGCAATATTTCAGAAAAACCATATAAACTATTCCTCACTAGAACATTGAAATACTAAATTCATCCTAAAGGTGGGTCACTTAGATTTAGTCCAAAACATGAAGGCAAAAGTTCTAGTCAACATGTGGGAAAATGTCATTTTTGGATATATAAACAACTACTATATGAACTCTTCTTTACAAAATGTTAGATAGAATTATAAAATTGTTGAAAATTTTAATGCTTACACGTACCAAAACTATGGCGATGCCACAAACATATATACAATGATCAATAGCCCTATCATCACGAAAAAACCCCTGAAGCACTAGAATTAGGTTGACTAGAAAATAAAAAATGAATTCTAATGGCTTCCATCTATGTGACCTTTGAATATGCATAATAGAAAATAATTTTGCAACGAGTACCATTATAATCTCTTTTCTGGAACTAAAGCTACTGGCATACAAAGAGAAGCTATACCCATTTTCTCCTTATTGAGAATGAAGGCATCAGAGGGCTAACTAAGGCTAACTTACCAACTTTGATAGAGAAACACTACAAGGAATATTGTTAATGTGTGAATATAGAACCATAAACTATATGGAAAATAATTGTGCATCCTTATAATTACAACATTAAATAAAAAATCAATGCAAAAATATACAAAATAACACCAATTCTAATAGAATGGGGAAAATACATTCCTTGGATTGGATAACCAAGAAAATACAACCTTTATTCTTTAATTTCCATTTTCAACAATGAAGTTGAGGAAAATAAATTCTTGGATTGGACAACCAAGAAAATACACCCTCTAGGCTTTAACTTCCCTTCTCAACAAAGAATTTGTATTAATGAATCTGTATCTTAATTATTTCTTCAAGTGAACCAATTCATGAAAAATAAAATCATATAAGTCTCTTCTTAAGAATTGTCATACCCAAGAATCCTAGATTATATATATATATATATATATATATATATATATATATAAAGTGCACTTGAACTTGAATATTTCAAGCATGGGCATATATAATGCACAACACACCCTTGGCCAAAGAAGGGTGGAAATTGAAAGCATGGACCATAGAGTTAGTGTAAATGCTTGCAAACATAGTAATCCGTTCAGGTTTCTCATTTCCAATTCCTATTGTACTGTAAATGTACTTTAGTAAAATTGATTATCCTAAAACCACTAAAAATTATCCTTGGGTAACTCAATAATGATAAAAAAAACAATTCATGATAAAAAAACAATTTGTGTCATTTCCGATGATAGGTGGTATGCCACGTGATTCCTCGGGGTTGAGGAGTTATGAGGTCATGAAGTTGGAAGCCCCAAATATGGGTTAAGAATCCCCTATTTTGTTACAATATGGGTTAAGAAGCCCCTAATTGGTTGCAAGTCATGAATAAAAGGGTAAAGTGGTTGTAACAAGAAAGTTCAAGAAGCCCTAAAGTTAAGGAAAGAGGTTGCTTAGAAAAAGTATATATACACCTCAAGAAGTCACTCATATGTACATTTACACACACAGACACATTATATTGAATATATTATATGTGAGTAATTGATTCTTATATGAGGTAACCAAGGATGTTTGAGGATAATTTCATAGGGAATATGAAGTAAAGAAGGGAGAAATTCCAAGGGAGGATAAAGTCTTGTGATGATGTGTTCTAAGGTATGTTATTTACAGGTCATCTTACCATTTTTTCTATAACATTTTTATCAAATGATTAATATAGTGAAAATTGGATGTGGTTGAGAAGACATGTCAAGGTACATGTGGTAAAAATCTCAGCTTCTGTGTCGTTGTATTTTTGGAGATACACTTTGTGGAAAATAGGGTTTGTGGCTAGTCTTGAAACTAGTCTCAAATAGGTGTTCTGGGTAAAATAGTCATAACTTATTCATAGAGGATCCAAATTCCATGAGACCAAATGAATTGGATAGTGTACATTCCTTAGTATATTGTGTATTATTTTTAGATCTAGATATCAAATATTCTGCATGTGGAATTCTCTACAAGTTCACTCTCTAGAATAATCCAAAATTCTCCAAGGTATGCCATTTTTCTACAACTCCTTTTCTAGAATGTTCCAAGTAGTGAAACTCAGAGGAATTGTAGATAATATATTGAATAATATTGGGTACAAGTTTCAAACCTTCATTCATTACAAGTACATATTTATGCTTGTTTAACGTTACAGTTTGTGACTAATCCAAAAACTAGTCCCGTGAGACTAAGGTAAAGTTTGATGAAGATGCTATTCTCTTGTTGCTGAAGTTGAGGAAGGTGTGCAGGTCTACGATCACATACACCAGGTCTATTATAGTGTTAGAGGTATGTTTATATGCATTTTTTTAGGGCTACATGGGGATGATGATACATGCTTGAGGCTTATTCTTGGTATACTCTTGAAGCATTGGCACATGGTGTATAGTTGTCATTGATATTGATACATTGTTGAGGAATACACTTGGTATATGAAAATGCATGTATGAGACACATCTATCGGTGATGTTGGTACTTGTTTGAGGTACACCATTGATGGTACTTGCTTGATATATCCTATGGTACATGTTGTATGGAATGATTGAGTTATATGGTATATGGTTGAGATACATTGTTGGTACATGTGTTTATGTACATGGTTGATACATGGTATGGTACAAGTGTTGATGTACATGGTTGATACATGGTATGGTACATGATTGGTACTTGGTATGGTGTTGATGTACATGGTTGGATGTTGAGGCATATGGAACATGTTATGGTGCATGGTTGATGCACAATTTGGTACAACTTGTGGTTCATGCTTGATGCACGGTTTGGTATAGGTTTTGGTGCATGGTTGATGCACAATTTGGCATAGTTGTTGGTGTATGGTTTATGCATGGTTTGGTATAGGTGTTGGTGCATCGTTGATGCACTTGTTGTGGTACACGATTGATGCTTGGTATGGCACAGATTGATGGTTTGATACATGCTTTGGTACATGGTTGAGACACATACCCATTGATGGTATGTTGGTGATCTTGGTACATTATTGGTCAAGGAATGTGTTAGTGATGTTGGACATATAGTTGAGAGGTGTCCTTGGTATATGATCCATGTGAGAGGATATGGTTGAGTATCGATGATAGTGACAGGTTGGGCAAGTTGATGTGACATGTTAGCATTGATACTGACAGTGATAGTGACAGTGACAATGGCATGATTGAGGTAGTGACAATTGGTCTACACTTGTATTTCAGGGAGGAAGGATGAGACAATGAAAGGAGGTTGTAGCCTCCTTCCGATTGGTGCCAAACTCAGGGAGTTGGATCTTCCTTTAGGTTGGAGCCTCAGAATCAGGGGGTTGTAGCTTCCTTCTGGTTGGAGCCATAAAATTTAGGGAGTTGTAGCTTTCTTCAAGTTGGTGCCTACAAATTAGGGGGTTGGTGCCTCCTTCCAGTTGATGTCGGAGAATTTGGAAGTTGGTGCTTCCTATGAATGTATTCTTGATATATATAAGAAATCATTCCATGATTTTCTCTTTTTTGGGTTTCCACATAAATTCTGGTGTATTGTGTACTTGATATGGTTTTGTTGATGTGATGTTGCTTATGTTTATATGCTCACTATATACTGATGATATATTGATGATATACTGCTGATAAAGTTGACATATACATATTGTGGTTAAAATTGGTAAAAGTGCTCATATTGATTCACCCCTCCTCTCAGTATTTGTTGTCCCTTGACCAAGTTTTGGGAGATTATTCGTCATGTTGACCTATTTTGGGACTTTGACAGCCTGTCAAAGGAGGAGCGGAAGACGAAGCGAAGATCACGGGATCTCGACCCCTTTTTGGGTCCTTTTTGGGATGTGGGAATATGTAACGGGAATGGGACATCAGCCCATGGGTTTACCCATGTTTAGGCCTATTTTGTAATATATAAATAGATGCTTAGGCAAGATAGAAGTAGTGGTGCATATATGTGATGTGAATGTATGCTAAGTGCAAGTAGAGTTTGTAAGTGCTTTGCGCATGACTGTAAGAGACTTGCATAGCTAAGTGCAGGTCCTTGTAGTGGATCATGGAAGGCTTAGTGCTATAATGCAAGGAAGAAGGATAGTGAGCTACACAGATCTTTTGTCCTGTGGGGAGTAAGGGTTTGAGGCTCTATTCTTGTAATCGATTGACTGAAGACAATAAAGAAGAAGAGTTGGTGGACGCAACCCCATGGTGGGGGTGAACCACGTAAACAATGTGTTATGATGCTTTGTGCTTTGTCTTGATATGTTCACATGTTATTTGCTAAGTGCTTTGATGTATTTAGATAGATCTACTTATGCTTTGTGCTTATTATATGTGAGAATGTCAAATCTGATCTATATGGCTATGCTTAGTGCTTGATCTGCTCAATCTGATCTATTTACCTATGCTAAGTGCTTAAATACATTAGATTAGTGCGAATACTGCGAAGCTATGTTTTATCAGCGAAGTGGGTATTGATTGCATATTGAGGAACTAACGGTGCTAAGTGCTTTATTATGTAGTACAATCACAGATTTGTGTCCCAGCTAAGGTTGCAGACACCTAAGTCTTGCAACCACCCTTGCCTCTACCTCGGGTGAGACTTCACCTGCTTCACAGGTGTTGCTGAAAGGGCCGGTAGTTAGGGCTTTGTTGGTGCGCTGTTGTAGCGTTGAACCCTGGGTCTTCCCTTGTGCCAAAAAATGGTTCTATTGCTGGGACTGAAATTGTGATTGATGGGAATTGAGAAAGAAGAATCTTTGTGAAAAGATTCGACCTAAGATTGTGAAAGCACTGTGTAGATCTATGCCCTAGTGCGCAGTATCCTACTCGATTTATAAAGCTCTGTGCTAAAGAAGGAAGCCTGATATGAAGAGAGGAGATCAGATCTGAAGGAAAGAAGCAATATCTAAAAGATTTGTACTCTAAGAAAGGTAAAAGTGAGAATTTATGATTAAAAGAGGTAAGATATGCAAGTTCTGTGCTCTGATAAAAGGTAAGAATAGTTAAAAGTTTTAGATCTGGAAGATTTGTGCTTTGTAGAAGTAAGACAAGTGGAAATTTTTGTTTCTAAAGTATGGATCTAGGTATGTTTGATAGGTTCTGTCCTAGTTTGAAAACTAGGGTATTAATAGATGAAAGAAGGCTTGACATGAGTAGGTTTGATAACAATAGTGAAAGATATGTTATACCTATGCATAGAAAGAATGTTTGGACTAACAAATGGATGTAGGATCCTAGAAGGAATTTTTTGCAGGTTAGCTACCATGATCCTAGTGCGCAGTACAAGAGAAGTTGGGGATCATTTAAAAGAAAGAGAGGATTAACCCTCTATTATAGTTGCAGAAGACCGGGACATATTGCTAAGGAATACCCTGGGAAAAGACCTAGTTGTCTTTGTTACAAAGCTATGGACCATGAAGTGTTAGATTGCCCTAGAATGATTGCTAAGCTGGAAGAAATGAATCCAAATAAAGAAAACCCAAAGAAGATCCAGGAATGGAAAAATCCCAGGAAGAAGTAGAGAAAGTATTACTGCAAATAAACAAAACCTTGAATGACCAACGACATGTTAGACTATCAGAGATATTCAAGGAAAAAGAATGCATTGAAGTAAGAATATGAGACTTCGACATTGACTCTATTCTAGGTGAAGAAACACAGGTGAATATCATGATAGAAAGAACTTGGGAAGCCATAGGGAAGCCTGTTATGATCTATTCATTAGGAGGAATAGGACTATTCAGAGGAAAGCTGATAAACCTATGTGGGAAGCTCGCTCACATACCTATGAATGCTAATGGAACCTCGACAGAAGAAGATTTTGAGATTATTAAATTTATTGAAGACAACGCCCCATTTACCATGTTACTAGGAAAACCTTGGATTGATAGAGATCAAGCCAGATGGAAAGAAGAAGAAGACGTTTTGGAACATTAAAAACAAGAGTTAAAATATTTCATGACCAGAAGGATACACTTGATTGTAGAACAAGAGAATAGATCGAAGCTATTTAACACTAGCAACCCATATGTCAAAGCTGAGAGAACACTAGAGGATCCATAGAAGACTGAAGTAACTACCCTAGACAAAGACGAAGTATTATCCAGGAACCCTAGGGAAGAATTTCAACATCGCGAAGTGACTATGACCAAAGAAGATAAGAATCAGAATGGAAAAAGAACTACCAAGACGAAGCTCACTGGAAAAAGGCTAGAAAGTTAAGTAAGAAGATAACTAAGATTGAAAAGTTGCAGAAGGTTCCAGAGGGAACTTCACAGACGAAAAAATTTCAAAATGGGAGCTTCGTCGGGATATCAGAAAAATGACACATGGCACTTCACCATGGCGAAGTAATATAGCCGTTGGGGACATTATAACTGTTCGATCGATGCTCCGAATGGGAAGAAAGGAAATTATGGTTCGTCATCAGACCATTGGATTGCGCCATAACGGATCGAACAAGAGTTAATGGAGGCTCATACCTGTTGTAAGTGAACCATTGTCAAGTTCCCTATTTATCTCGCCATGCCACGCACCGAGAACACTTTTTCCAATTGAGAATTCGAGCCCACAGACTAAGCTGAGTTTATACAGTGATAATCACACTATTGCTATCTATCTCAGTACTGTGTCTAATTTGTTCCCCGAACCTGCGATTGTTAACCCCAAGTGCATATGTTGGAAGAATTGAACGCTGCAGAGAAAGCTGCTAAAGAAGTTTTTATCGACCTGATCACTGAAAGAGTCATGTTAGAGAGAGGATTATCCACAGGTGTACAAGCATCATCCATGAGAGGACTGCCAGCCTCTCCATGAATTGCTCGAGCCGGACCATCCTGACCATCCGATGAGAAGCGAACCAAGGATAGAGATGATCTTGCGAATGATAAGTTGATTCCGAGCATTTTACCCGCCTATCTACCACCTTTGAGTAGTGCAATCAATCGAGACAGTGTGCCTAGAGAATTTGAGTACACTTTGGTCACTATGTACCTCCCGAAGGGGATACGCACAGTTGACGTAGACCAAGAAAAGTTTGCAGTGTTGAAGTTTAATGACTTCAACCTTGGCGACATGAAGGTCTACAACATGCTCGCCCCACATAAATACCTGAGAAGAATAAAGGGAAAGAATTTGAAGATAGTTCCCCAGTCATGAACTATGAACCTCGTGTAGTCCACACTGCTCAATGTCATGAAGTTTCCTCAATTCAGAAGGCACCAAGAAGTGAATGCATGCATCAAGATGCTGCTGTCTTGTTACCATGGTAGATACTTGTGGTTAAACTGCTCTATCACAGTGGATCCGACATTGATCAATCAGATCACAGGGCTGAGTATGCAAGGCCCTGACCCACATGATTTATACCCTGGAAAAGCCATGGACCGTGCTCTCGCACAAAGGATCAAGGAAACTTATGGAGATGTCGAGAAGGGAATGTGAGGCTACAAGGTAGCCTCTATCTAGAGTGATGCAGTGCGCATTTCCTTTCAGCTGATCACATGAAAGTTAGTTCGCAAGAACTGACCAACCCAAGTGACTGGTTTTGTAGTTGACCTTGCAGGGAAGTGCGCGGAGGGCCTACAAATAAATTGGGTGAAGTACCTGGTGAACCAGTTGGAACTGGACTACAGGGAAGCGTAAGATCAAGGATATGAGTTCCACTTCAATTGGCTTCTAATCTTGATCACTTTCATCGCATGGGAGATGCCGGAAGGTGCAAACTTCCCAGACATCGAGCTCTTTGAACCTCTGGCCACGAAGTTCATTACATTGTGGTATTCTAGTGACATGAGAAAGCAATGGCAGTCAAATGCTGCATTCCACACATATTACAACCAGCTAAAGACAACCATCCAGTCCGAGCCGTGGATCATGCCAAATACTCTCCACAGGTTTCGGTCTTTAATGAAATTCAGCGCGGACCACCATTTCATTTATATTACAAAGCACACTGACGAGCACAAGCAACAAATTCAGTCTTACTACAAACTGACAGAGGAGGACTTAGAAGAGATTACTAAAGATTGGTTGGCAGACCTCCTCATTCCAGTAGATCCTATGGAGATGTCCAACATTGATAGTCCAGAAGCAGAGCATGATACACCTGGACCCAACAAGACAGAGAAAAATGAAGAAGCCCAAGATGTAAGTAGTACCTCACTGAAGAATGCTTCCATCTCACCTGCGCAAGGAGGATATGGTGGAGAGATAGATGGCACAGAAGTTGAATAGAAGAAAGGAAAGTTTACACCACTTAGAGATGAGGAGGATCCCTCAAAGAAAAGGAAGGTTTCCCCCTCGAAGCCTTCTTCTCGGAAGTTCGAAAGCCTCTATGACCAAAATGTAGACTATCTTCACCTCAGATGACTTCGATTTCATCGTAGGAGCCCTAAATGATACTTCACTGGAGATAGCAGAGAAGCAAGAGGCTCAGTAGGAGGAGATATACAATCGAATTAAGGTTGAAATTCAAGGGGTGCAGCAGGCACTATAGTCCATCCGCACAGTTTCCATTGCGCCTCTACCATTGGAAACACCAGAACCGGGAGATGAGACAACTCAACTCCACCAAATTGTTGATATAGTCGAAGCTCGCCTTCGATGAGCATAGGAAGAAACAACGCAAGCCACCCAGGATTTAGCACAAGTACATGTGTTGGGAACTTTAATTGTCTAATTGAATAGAAAATCAAAGTGTTCAATATAAATTGTCAACCCAGGGAACTCTGTTATTTCAAGATAATTGTGCACAGTCTATGCTAGATTATGAAATCATCTCTAATCTAATTGTAGTAGGGAAATTTAAAAAAAAAACCAAACATTATCACTAACACAGTTGTGCTGATACAACTGGAGTTCTACAAATTTGAAATCATAATTGCAATCTAAACTGATGAATGTATAAGAACCTTGGATTGCCTACTCTAATCCAACTTTCTAATTTACTTTTGCAGGAAGAAGCTCAATACTATTTGCAGAAAGGAAATCTACTTATTGCAAGAAGGTACTTCACATTTTTATTTCTCGGAAACAAGATTTTAACCTAATGCAGAAAAAGGGAAAGCACTTATCCAACAATGTTCAACAATCGACTTCTAATTCTCATGAGACAAGTTTATGCGCATCTAACAAGAAGGAACTAAAATGTAACAACAATTGTATTCTAGAAATGTCTAAGATTTAATTCATTCACATTTAAAACAACTAATCTATAATTCAAAATGGAGGGGAATAGGTGAGGAAGGTGGGCCCTTTCCTTCTCACTGAATCCGCTCAAATAAATAGGTTACAATATGCTAAAGAAATTCAATCCACTCTTTCATTCAATTGCCAAAAATGTCTGTGTACAATCAACGTTACTTTTCTTTCTCCATGAAAAAAAAAAAAAAAACTCCCTTCATTACCAAAGATCTGCTATTTAAAGTCAGAGTCATTCAGTAGAACATAATCAGAACAGTCTTGAGAATCCCCGATTCTCAAGCTGTTCATTTGATATCATTAATACAAAATCTAGAACTCCCCTTGATCAACATCATGATCCAGCATATATAATCAATAGGTGTTGCAACGGTCGTATAACAATAGGACTGGTGGTATCTGTTGTAACAACTTCCAAGGTTGACAGGCTTCTATTGCAGTAGTCATGTAACAACTTCCAGGGTTGGTGGCATCCGTTGCAGCAGTCATGTAACGACTTCTAAGTTTGACGCATAGCTGTAATAACATCGAGTTTCTCGAAGTGGGTTGTTCTAAGCATTTTGATCATTAGTTAAATCATTTCATGGGTAAAATATGTGAACGTTACCAATCAAACTTGATAAGTAAATGAAAATATAAAAGCGAGATGAATAGTTCATACCTTGGAAAAAAGGGTCTCAACACTCATTATAATAGTCATTTAGCTTAGGAATGAGAAGGTTGAATGGGCAAAATATGTAGTGAAAAAGGGACATTTCTGGGTCCTAACATGCCCCCTAATTGAAGACATTGCATGTCCTCATGCAAAACACATTCAAACCTTACTTTGTATCTGAAGTAGATAACTGTCTCCTCCAGTGCAAAATTGCTAAGAGAATTTGCTAAGTGTCGGTATTGAAAAATGCTGTGTCCAAAAGAAAATCTGCTGTGTCAACGATTTGTCTGAGTTTCTTTATCTTTGAGAACATAATCAGTTTGAGTTGCTCGAGTAACAACTCATGAAGGAAACAGAGGTTCCTATTTGCAAGCTTCTGGTATACCAACAACTGTTTTATGATGTTGAGATCTCCTCTTTTTTACTGATTTTTGTGTAGTAGTAGGTTCATGTTCAGTCTTGACTAAGACAGTTGCTGGTCCTTTAGTGACTGGAACTTTGACTACCTCATACCCTGTATCAAAGTAAATGTTTCCATAGTCAAAGCACATGAGTTCTTTGTTTCTGTCCATAATAGCTTTTGTCAGTGATAGGATGTCCAAGGTTATCCCTTCTGGATTCTTCTATCAACCAACCTCCACCTCTTGTTTAAGGGTATTTAACTCTTCTTTGAGGTTATCATTCTCTATTATTAGTGCAATGATTTTGGAATTTTCTGTATTCTTGATCTTTCTCTCTATTTGGGAAAACAATTGGGCAAGTGGCACATCCTCAACATGTTGTGTAGCTGGTTCTTGTGTAACAGCTGTGTCTGTTAGGACTGGTTCTTGTGGAACAGTCTCGACATGGACAGTTGGTTCTTGTATTACTAGCTCTGGTGGGACCATCCTCTATGGAGCAACTGGTTCTTGTGTAACAACTGTGTCTGTCAGGACTGGTTCTTATGGAACAATATCGACATGGATAGTTGGTTCTTGTATTACTAGCTCTGGTGGGACAATCCTCTATGGAGCAGCTAGTTCTGGTGTAATAGTATCAACTTGGACAACTGGTTCATGTGGAATCATCCCTGTATCAACCATAGAGGATAGTGGATGAAGAATAGGAATAGCTTGTTCCACATCTTGCCATCCAATTGCAGCTTCTGCAGACCTGGTGGACCTCATTCTTCTCCTAGGTAAAATAGAAACGAAAGCAATGGTTTTCTTCTTTGTTGCTAGAGGAGGAACAAGGCATTCTTCCTCAACCACACAAGGAGGATATTCTGATATACTGGGGTCTGCAATGATATGGACATCGTCAATGGACATATGATGTGCAGAATCATCAGGCAGAGCGGATGATTCTGCTGCGATTTGAGTACATTCATTCTGAAAGGAGAGAATAGTTTCCTGAAGTTCCGTTCATAAAATAAAACCTGGTATTCGTACCTCTATAGAATTTTCTGTCACAGTAGCCAGAGGGATCTGATTTGTTGTTGATCAAATTTGGTCAAGGGCTCTTCGAGGTTTTTACTTGAATGGATGTTTTCTTTTCTGAGAAAATGCACTGGTGATGATAGTAGGCACTTGATTGGCTGTTGCAGCAATAGGAGGGTTCTGTGTGAATGTCGGTGAAACAATAGAGGAGGTAAGCAGAATTGATGTTACAGTGGACTGTGCTAACCTCGTTCTCTTTCTCAGTGATCCAGAGATAGGAGAAGGGGTGTTGTTTTTAGAGACAGGGGGTAGTTTGTCAATGATAGGTGTCACAATGGACCGTGCTGACCTCGTTCTCTTTCTCGGTGATCCAGAGATAGGAGTAGGGGTTTTCTTTTTAGAGACAGGGGGTGGGTTTTCAATGATAGGTGTTGCAACCAAGTGCTGTGATGCATGTCTTGTTCGAGTGGTTGGTTGTTCATCTGTTTGTTTGACCTTAGCTATAGGCTATTGCAATGCAATTTCGTCGAGGCTTCTCTGGCTGGTGCCGGGATGGCTTCGGGTTATGTGATTTATTTTCTGAGTCATCTTATGAGCAACGACAGTAGGGGTTTTGACTGCTGTTGTAGCCCAGGGAAGAGGCTCAGGAAGAGTTCCATGGGTTGTGTTTTCAAGGACTGGTGCAATCATATCTGTATGTATAGAATGTGGCTGGTCTGCTACCGCAGGTAATGGGTTATTGGAAATTTCCATACCTCTGCGAATTAATAGGTTGATGAGTATGTGATTAGAAATGTAGTTCTTGGGGTTCTTGGATTTTTTTACAAAATGAGCCATGTTATGCAATGAATGGAGGAGAAAATAATGAATGTTTATGAATTTCTGATGTCCCAGATGTGATAATAAGATGAAATCAAAAAAATAAACAACTTGGTATCGGCCTTCGCAAGTAATGTACCTTTTAAGAAATTCTACGACTTTCCCCCATGGCTCTGGTAAGGAATTGACATCTGCATCTCTGCCTTTGGTATGAACTTGCTCAGTGTTGATGAGGAAACCCTTCTGTGCATCTGGAAGATGTGTTTTTCTGTCAAACCATCAGTCTCCTATTCTTGGAAACCTTGTTACAACAGCAATGCTTTCTCCTGACACTGGAATCCTTACCCCATTCACCATTGAATACCCTTCGGTAAGATTTTGACTAAACTCCAATACCTCATCCTCATTAAACCCCTTCAAATTTTTAAAATACGATATCCAGTCGGCCTGGAGAAATATTTGGTAGGCCTTTGGGTGTAGCAGAAAACTGTCCAGAGTTGCGGGTTAATATCTCACAGTTGATCCTTCCATGATGTTGCTCGAGAGTTTAACAAGCATGTAGGAGGAGAAACTATCACCTAAATCAGAGATGCAACAAGCTTGAATGTGGTTTGCAGAAAGAATATAGTGTCTCAGTAAAAAGAAGTGTGGGCGGAAAGGTGGTGGAGGTGTGTATAAAATTTGGTATGGATGGCTAGATTTNTAAGCGGATTGGATCCAGGTACATTGATTTATGACAACCGATTAGTAAATAGGAAACTATGATTTTATATCTTCACTACTTTAACACGTAGGATTAATCACGTACCTCATATCTTACTGCACATAACGACCTGTTGGAGTAACCACACTATCCAACCACCATCTGAGTTGTGTGGAATAACTGACATGATGAAGGATTATGAGAGAAATGACAACTAGAGTAGAAACAAAGTCCTTACTGTAGTTAGCCAACTGGAAATCGTCGGATGTGAAGTCAAGTCATTATGAAGCAACACTTTCAGATAAAGAGCATCGGTATTGTCTAATCAGTGGTGTTGTGGCATGGAAAGATTGGAGGGTTGGAGCAACAACATCGGTAAAAATGCGAAAAAGAAAGAGTGAAGTGGCAAGGAAGAATAACAACAATTAGTGTATTAGCAGGTTCTTCAGCAAAAATGGTGGAGGTAGGTGTAACAGCATGGAAATCGACCAATTTATCGAAAGAAGGTGTAACAACATGGAAATCGACCAATTGATCGGGAGAAGGTATAACAACATGGAAATCGGCCAATTTATCGGAAGAAGGTGTAATAGCATGGAAATCGACCAATTTATCGGAAGAAGGTGTAACAACATGGAAATCAGCCAATTTATCGGAAGAAGGTGTAACAACATGGAAATCGACCAAATGCTACATTAATTAGTTTCTAGGAAGTTTTTCAACTTCCATGAACTAATCGTTTGACTCGTTTTGCGCTACTCAACCTTTCTGTTCATCAATCCACCTGCACACACATAACCGCCTGATACCTTTCAAAGCTTTATTAGCATAGTAAGGAAAATAGAGAAATTTCAACTAAAAATAGAGAAATGCAAATTTTGCTGAGGTTATTTATATACAAGGTCTGAGCAAAAGAAGTCCTAAAGTTCATAAGGGGAAGGAGCAAGCTCCTTTCCATTTAAGAACTGATAACCTGTATCAACTATACATCTAGTTTTGAATTCTGCCTTGGACAGTGGACGCTGATACAGATGCAAGTGATGACCATTTGCATGTAACTGTGTATTGGATCCATCAATAGTAATCAACCGGACTGTCCCTTTGGTAAAAACGATGTCTACCTCATAAGGCCCTAGCCATCGTGTACGCAGCTTACCTTGAAATTCATTAAAGCGTGAATCATACAATAGAGCCCAATCTCTTTTCTGGAATAATTTCTTCTTGATGACTCGGTCATGCCATTTTGTTCTTTGCAGTTGAATCACTGTGGTTTGATGGATGGCATCCAAATGATTTTCATCAAGCTCATTGAGCTGCTGCAGTCTGGTTTTCTGTGCCATAGTCAAGTTGAGGTTGACTGTTGATGCAGTCCTTAAGGTTTTGATTTCAAATTCAATGGGGAAAACATGGCTTTTTCCATATACCAGCTCATATGGAGAAAAACCAGTTGTGCTCCTCCAAGTAGTTTGGTAAGCCCATAGAGCTTCATGAAATTTGTCAGACCAATCCCTATGATTTTCTCTCACTGTTTTAGTAGGAATGGCTTTGATAACTTTGTTGGTGCTTTCCACCTGGCCATTTCCTTGTGGATGGTATGGAGAAGCTATTCTATGTAAAACATGATATTAACTGAGTAGAGCTTCAAATTTATATGACGTGAAAGGGGGTCCTCCATCAGTTACCAATTCTTTGGGAACGCCAAACCTAAAAAATATATCTTCAAACAAGAATGCTAAGACAACTTCTTCTGAGGCTCTGATAAGTGCTTTTGCCTCCACCCACTTGGTCATGTAATCTGTACAAACCAATATATAGACTTTCTGATTGGAAGGTGGGTGAATGGGTCCTACAAAATCCATGGCCCATCTCTCAAAAGGCTCTAACACTATCTGAGACTGGAGAGACATCTCATCCCTGTGAGTTGGCTGACCCATGCGTTGGCAACTGTCACAAGCTTGGACATACTTCTTGGCATCTTGAAATATGCTGGGCCAAAAATAGCCCATTCTTAAAATTTTATGCCCAGTCCTTTTATCAACAAAATGATCCCCACAAGGGCCATCATGGAAATCTTTCAGCAGATCATAAACTTCATCATCCCTCACACATCTCCTGATTTCTTGATCCAGGATTGTGTAGAAGAGGTATCCTCCTATCCAACTATACCTAACACTCTTTTGAATAATCTTCCTTCTTTCTCAAGGAGATAGATGTGGAGGTACCTTCCCTGCAACCAAATAATTAGCAATGTCTGCATACCAAGGTGAGTGAGCAAATACTGCAAACAAATGTTCATCAGGAAAGGAATCTTCTACAGGTGAATTATCATCATTTATATGTAATCTTGAGAGAAAATGAACAACCACATTTTCTTTTCCTGGTCTATGCACTATAGTGATGTCAAATTCTTGCAGTAGTAACAACCATCTTGTCACTCGGGCATTAGTAATAGGTTTATTCATTAGATGTTTAATGGCTGTATGATCAATATGAATAAATGTGGGATAACCAGTTACATAATGCCTGAATTTATTGATTGCATAAACTACTGCCAAGAATTCTCTTTCAGTAACTGTGTAATTTAACTCAACAGGAGCCATGTTCTTGCTGATATAGTAGATAGCGTAGGGTTCTTTGTCCTCCTGTTGCCCTAGTACTACACCAATTGTAGTGTCTGAGGCATCTGAAGAAATGTGAAAAGGAAGAGCCCAATTGGGTCCTCTCAAGATGGGAGCTGTGGACAATTTCTGTTTAAGATCTGCAAAAGACAATTCACAGTTGTCAGTCCAACGAAAGTCAACATCTTTTGTTAGTAGAAAAAACAATGGAGAGGCAAGTTTAGAGAATTTTTTAATGAATCTCCTGTAATACCCAGCGTGCCCTAAAAAACTTCTTACCTCTTTCTGAGTTGATGGAGTTGGAATGTCCAAAATTACCTGGATTTTGACTGGATCTACCTGAATCCCTGCATAAGAGATGAAGTGTCCCAGCACTACCCCTTCGTGCATCATCATATGGCACTTTTCTATACTTAAGAAAGATGAGACTGTTTACATCTTTTGAGCACTCTTTCCAGATTAGACAAAGCTTTTTCAAAATCAGTACCATAAGGTGTAAAGTCATCCATGAATATTTCCATACAGTCATTCACCATATTAGAGAAAATACCAATCACAACTCTCTAGAAAGTGGCTGGTTCATTATACAAGCCAAATGGGAGAACCTTGTAGGCAAATTCACCCCAAGGGATGGTAAATGTGGTCTTATCTTGGTCCCGTGGGGCAATTTGTATCTGGTTATAGCCACTGAATCCATCTAGGAATTTTTTTTTGGCTAGGTTGTCTAAAACCTGATCAATAAATGGTAGAGGGAAATGATCCTTCTGCGTGGCCTTATTCAGGGCTCTATAGTCCACACACACTCTCCACTTACCATTCTTTTTAGGAAAAATAACCAACGGTGATACCCACTCGCTTTCTGATATAGGATAGATGAATCCGACGTTGAGAAGTTTATGAAGTTCTTCCTTAACAATCTCTTTAAGGTTTGGGTTCATCCTCCTTTGCGGTTGGAAAATGGGTCAGTATTCTTCTTTGATGTATATATGGTGGGTGCATAGTTCAGAGGGAATGCCTTTCATGTCCATGTAATCCCAGGCAAATGCTTCTTTATGTACAGTCAATAATTTCATCAATCGACGATTTTCAACAGTGGAGAGATCAGGATTGATGTTCAAGGTTTTTCCAGGTTCGACTTCCACAACGATGCTCTTAGAACTGACTCTAGGAAATAATTCAGCTATTGCTGTTTCGCCATCCGCTGTTACAGCATTCGCTGTTACATCATTCGCTGTTACAACAGCTGTTGTTATAGATGAATCAATTTGATTGTCAGCGGTTTCTGAGAACATTTCTGAGTTCATTTCTTCCTGGGCAATAGGGTCAAAGACTCTGATCAATCGATGGTGTGTGTTCTATGTAACAGCAGAGGGGTCACAAATAAAGCAGTTGATTAACTCATCCTCTGTCTCATCTTTGAAACTCAGGGCCTTTTCTATAGTTAGCACAGGCAGAGCACTTCCATCCTCAATGTCCATCCATAGAGAATTTTCAGGTTCTGCACTGGGTGTAGGATGAGGATACATGGTAAGTTTTTTTGTGTCATAACCATCAGAGATGGTCATGGAACTAGATCTGAAACCAATGAAAGCATTAGCTGTAGCTAACCATGGTCATCCCAGAATTAGAGGATGGCCTCCTAGACGGGATTTGGGCTGCAAAACGACAAAATCAACAGGATACTCCCATGAGTCCACTGAAATGACTAAATCATCGATTACTCCTTCTGGTATGATGGTAGAGCGATCAACTAGCTCTAGAACAGTAGGAGTAGGTCAGATTTGTGTTCTGAGTTGCAGCAACTGCGTAGTTTCTATTGGCATGATGTTAATTGCTGCCCCTAAGTCAACTAGTACATGTGGAATAGACGTTTGTCCAATTTTAATAGTTACTGTAGGGTTTCCTGGGTCACCATATTTAATAGGTGGAATTTTGCCTAACATTAGCTTAGAAAAATCCCCCACTACATACACTATGAGGAGATCTTTAGGTTTTCGTCCAGGTTTCCCGATTCAGAGGTCCCTCACAGTCTTGGCATAAATAGGGAAATCCCTTATCGCTTGCAGTAGTGGAATATTAACGTGCAGATTTTTCAATTCTCCTAAGAGATTGAAAGATGGTAATTCCATAGTCTTGGTAATTTTCAGTCTTTCAGGGAATGGTGGGTCTGCTGATTCTATAATAGGTTGGTCAATTTCTTCTCTATCAGCAGATGGTCTCTCCCCTGATTCCTTATCTGATTTTGAAGATGGAGCATCTTTAATTGTTGGCTCAACTATTCTCCCCGATCTTAATTTTATTTCATCGAAAGGCATAAGAGTAATAGATAAGGCTGGCACATTATGTATGTCTATGTTCTGAACGACCTTATTAGTTGGGTTTGGGTTAGGTTGCACATGCATCTGAGGTTGTAAGGGAGGATTGTTTGGTGAGGCATTGGGTGACAATTGCAGCTATTGTTGTTGGTACGGGGGTTGGAACTATTGTTGATAGGGGTTCGGTTGGTGATGGCTTTGATAACTGAGTTGTTGTTGAGGGCCTCTCCCGTATTGGTTCCATTACCCATAGTAATTCTATTTTTGGGGCATAGGTGACCATGCATTAGGATCTTGATAAGAGGGTGGCATTTAATTTGGAGGGGGGGCATTCGTCTAGCCATATGGTAACTGATTGTTTCAATAATTAAATGCTGGAGGAGAGAATTGAGAGTTCGGACCTTGACCTCTTGGCTTCCATTGTCTTCTTTGTGTTATTAGATAGATAGCCTCTGCTTCCTCATTAGTTTCCTTCATTGATGCTTTTACACCTGGTAGAGAGGGACATTGGTCAGTGGCATGGTCTAATTCACAAATAATGAATACCTGGACATTGTTCAGTGGGCACTCCCTTGGTGGATGTTTCTTTCTGCAATTCAGACAGAAAATGCACAATACTTGCTCTAATTCTGCTTGTTTTTGTTTGACCTGCAAAGTATCCATTTGTGAGGCAAAAGAGTTAATCGTCTCTGTTTTGAAATTTTCTAATAGATTACCTATTTCTGCTCTTGTTGCTCCTCCATTGGATGATTTCTGTACCCTTGAAAAAGTGGTATCCTTGGTAGCTGACTTATTCCTTGTAGATCCTCGAGAACATCTTTTGCAGAAATCTACAATGTCCTCATAAAATTCCTTAGATACATCTCCCTTGCCAAGCATATTCAACATATCTAAACAACCTTCTCTAACTCCTTTTAGCAAAATGGTTTTCAGAATGTCTTTACTTACATCTGGATGTCTAGACCTTTGTAGATTATATTGGAGTCGCTCCACAAAGTCTTCAAGGGTGTCGTCCTCCTTCTATGACATATTGAATAGTTCCTCTCTTCATTCCCTTGTTCAACCGTAGTCTTGGTATTTATTCAGGAAAAGATGCCTCATTTGTACCCATGTTGAAATTTTTTCTCCTCCAAGGCTCATGAACCATCTTAACGCATTACCCTTTAATGTAGCTGGAAACAGTTTAAGCTTCTGCGCAGTGGTAGTGTAGTCATAGCTTCTACACAAAATGTCAAATTCAAATAGAAAATCATCTAAATCTTTAGTAGATAATCCATGAAAATTTGGGAGAGCTGAGAGAGGTATGTTTTTCATAGGAGCCATCCCTCGTGTGGGAACATCAGAAATAGGAAAAACCAGGGTAGAGATAGTATTTTCATTGTTTACCTGATCCTCGTTGTTCTGTGGATTTTCTTGGTGGATCTCTTCTTCATTATCCCCTTGATTCTCCATATGTTCTCTTTCTCTCCACTCAATACAAACAACGTCCCACTCTTCTTTCGTGACTATCTGACCGTTGATCTGATAAACAACTTCTTCTAGATTTTCCCTGTTCCAGGCTATACTTCCTTGATCTTCAATGTTCTCCAATGTTGCTTGCTGATTTGTTGGTGACAAATCTTCAACTTTGACTTTAGCTTTAGCTTCAGCCCTTGATGAGAATGATGTTTCAAGAAGGGGTATTTTTGCTGACTGTGGATCACGTCTTCTTGGAGGATTTGTAGGGCGAAAAATAGATCCTGAAGAAGAATCTGCTCTGGCTATAATCTCATCAACAATGGTTTGTCTTGCTAGTATGTTAGGATTTCTTCCTCCACGTCCTCTGGTACCTGTAAGGTTAGTATTTTGGGGGATTCGTTCTTTCGTTTCATGATTCATGCAGACTATTCATTCCTAAGAAATAAAACTAATGTGCTTACCAAAATCTACGATTATCTTCCCCGACAACGGCACCAAAATGTTGGGCACTTTAATTGTCTAATTGAATAGAAAATCAAAGTGTTCAATATAAATTGTCAACCTAGGGAAGTCTGTTATTTCAAGATAATTGTGCACAGTCTATGCTAGATTATGAAAGCAACTCTAATCTAATTGTAGTAGGGAAGTTAAAACAAACAAACAAACAAACATTATCACTAACACAATTGTGCTGATATAGCTAGAGTTCTATAGATTTGAAATCATAATTTCAATCTAAACTGATGAATGTATAAGAACCCTGGATTGCCTACTCTAATCGGACTTTCTAATTTACTTTTGCAGGAAGAAGCTCTATACTATTTGCAGAAAGGAAATCTACTTATTGCAAGAAGGTACTTCACACTTTTATTTCTTGGAAACAAGATTTTAACCTAATGTAGAAAAAGGGAAAGCAATTCTCCAGCAATGTTCAACAATCGACTTCTAATTCTCATGAGACAAGTTTATGCGCATCTAACAAGAAGAAACTAAACTGTAACAATAGTTGTATTCTAGAAATGTCTAATAGTTAAGTCATTCGTATTTAAAACAACTAATCTAGAATTCAAAATGGAGGGGAATCGGTGAGGAAGGTGGGCCCTTTCCTTCTCATTGAATCCGCTCAAAGAAATAGGTTACAGTCTGCTAAAGAAATTCAATTCACTCTTTCATTCAATTGCCAAAAATCTCTGTGTACAATCAACATTACTTTTCTTTCTCCAGTAAAAAAAAAAAAAAAAACTCCCTTCATTACCAAAGCTCTGCTATTTAAAGTCAGAGTCATTCAGTAGAACATAATCAGAACAGTCTTGAGAATCCCCGATTCTCAAGCTGTTCGTTTGATATCATTAATACAAAATCTAGAACTCTCCTTGATCAACATCGTGAGCCAGCATATATAATCAACAAGTGTTGCAGGAGTCGTATAACAACGGGACTGGTGGCGTCTGTTGTAACAGCTTCCAGGGTTGATGGGCTTGTGTTGCAGTAGTCGTGTAATAGCTTCCAGGGTTGGTGGCATCCGTTGCAGCAGTCATGTAACAGCTTCCAAGATTGGCGCATAGCTATAACGACAACGCGTTTCTCGAAGTGGGCTGTTCTATGCATTTTGATCATTAGTTAAATCATTTCATGGGTAAAACATGTGAACGTTACCAATCAAACATTCTAAGTAAATGAAAATATAAAAGCGAGATGAATAGTTCATACCTTGGGAAAAAGGGTCTTAGTACTCATTATAATAGTCATTTAGCTTAGGAATGAGAAGGTTGAATGGGAAAAAGATGTAGTGAAAAAGGGACATTTTTGGGTCCTAACATGCCCCCCAACTGAAGACATTGCATGTCCTCATGCAAAACACATTCAAACCTTACTTTGTATATGAAGTAGATAACTGTCTCCTCCAATGAAAAATTGCTAAGAGAATTTGCTGAGTGTCGGTATTGAAAAATGCTGTGTCCAAAACAAAATTTGTTGTGTCAACGATTTGTCTAAGTTTCTTTATCTTTGAGAACAGAATCAGTTTGAGTTTCTCGAGTAACAACTCGTGAAGGAAACAAAGGTTCTTATTTGCAAGCTTCTGGTATACCAGTCGCTGTTTTATGACGTTGAGATCTCCTCTTTTTTACTGATTTTTGTGTAGTAGTAGGTTCATGTTCAGTCTTGACTGAGATAGTTGCTGGTCCTTTAGCGACTGGAACTTTGACTCGCTCATATCCTGCCTCAAAGTAAATGTTTTCTCACTCAAAGCACATGAGTTCTTTGTTTATGTCCATAACAACTTTTGTCAGTGATAGGATGTCCAAGGTTATCCCTTCTGGATTCTTTTGTCGAGCAACCTCCACCTCTTGTTTCAGGGTATTTAACTCTGCTTTGAGGTTATCATTCTCTGTTAATAGTGCAACGATTTTGGAATTTTCTGTATTCTTGATCTCTCTCTATTTGGAAAACAATTGGGCAAGTGGCACATCCTCAACATGCTGTGTAGCTGGTTCTTGTGTAACAGCTGTGTCTGTCAGGACGGGTTCTTGTGGAATAGTCTCAACATTGACAGTTGGTTCTTGTATTACTAGCTTTAGTGGGACCATCCTCTGTGGAGCAACTAGTTCTTGTGTAACAACTGTGTCTTTCAGGACTGGTTCTTGTGGAACAATCTCGACATGGATAGTTGGTTCTTGTATTACTAGCTCTGGTGGGACAATCCTTTGTGGAGCAGCTGGTTCTGGTGTAACAATATTGACCTAGACAGTTGGCTTGTGTGGAACCATCCCTGTATCAATCATAGAGGATAGTGGACGAAGAATAGGAATAGCCTATTCCACATCTTGCCATCCAATTGCAGCTTTTGTAGACCTGGTTCTTCTCCTGGGTAAAATAGAAACAAAAGCAGGGGTTTTCTTCTTCATTGCTGGAGGAGGAACGGGGCATTCTTACTCAACCACACAAGGAGGATATTCTGATATACTAGGTTCTGCGATGATCTGGACATTGTCAATGGACGTATGATGTGCCTAATCATCAGGTGGAGTCGATGATTCTATTGAGTACATTCATTCTGAAAGGAGAATAATTTCCTGAAGTTCCGTGCATAAAGTAAAACCTGGTATTCATACCTCTGTAGAATTCTCTGTCACAGAATCCAGAGGGCTCTGATTTGCTGTTGATTGAATTTGGTCAAGGGCTCTTTGAGGTTTTCCCTTGAATGGATGTTTTCTTTTCTAAGAAAATGCACTGGTGATGATTGTAGGCGCTTGATCGGCTATTGCAGCAATAGGAAGGTTCTGTGTGAATGTTGGTGCAACAGTAGAGGAGGTAATTGGACTTGATGCTACAGTGGACCGTGCTGACCTCATTCGCTTTCTTGGTGATCCAGAGATAGGAGAAGGGGTGTTCTTTTTAGAGACAGGGGGTAGTTTGTCAATGATAGGTGTCACAATGGACCGTGCTAACCTCGTTCTCTTTCTCGGTGATCCAAAGATAGGAGAAGGGGTTTTATTTTTAGAGACAAGGGGGAGGTTTTCAATCATAGGTGTCACAACCAAGTGCTGTGACGCATGTCTTGTTCGAGTGGTTGGTTGTTCATCTGTTTGTTCGGCCTCAACTACAGGCTGTTTCAATGCAATTTCATCGAGGCTTGTCTGGCTGGTGCCAGGATGGCTTCAGGTTATGCAGTTGCTTTTCTGAGTCGTCTTACGGGCAACGCCAGAAGGGGTTTTGACTGCTATTGCAACCAAGGGTAGAGGCTTAGGAAGAGGTCCATGGGTTTTGTTTTCAAGGACTAGTGCAATCATATCTGTATGTATAGAATGTGGCTGGTCTACTACAATAGGTAATGGGTTATTGGAAATGCCCATACCTCTACGAATTAATAGGCCGATGAGTCTGTGATTAGAAATGCAGTTCTTGGGGTTCTTGGATTTTTTTACAAAATGAGCCATGTTGTACAATGAATGGAGGAGAAAATAAGGCATGTTTATGAATTTCTAATGTCGCAGATGTGATAATAAGATGAAATCAAAAAAATAAACAACTTGGTATCGGCCTTCGCAGGTAATGTACCTTTTAAGAAATTCTACGACTTTCCCCCATGGCTCTGGTAAGGAATTGACATCTGCACCTCTACCTTTGGTCTGAACTTGCTCAGTGTTGACGAGGAAACCCTTCTCTGCATCCAAAAGATGTGCTTTTCTGTTAAACCATAAGTCTCCTATTCCTTGCAACCCTGTTACAGCAACAATGCTTTCTTCTGACACTGGAATCCTTACCCCATTCACCATTGAATATCCTTCGGTAATATTTTGACTAAACTCCAATACCTCGTCCTCATTAAACCCCTTCAAATTTTTAAAATACGATATCCAGCCGGCCTGGAGAAATATTTGGTAGGCCTCTGGGTGTAGCAACAAACTGTCCAAAGTTGCGGGTTCATATCTCACAACTGATCCTCCCATGATGTTGCTTGAGAGTTTAACAGGCACGTAGGAGGAGAAACTATCACCTAAATCAGAGACGCAACAAGCTCGAACGTGGTTTGCAGAAAGAATACAGTGTCTCAGTAAAAAGAAGTGTGGGTGGAAAGGTGGTGGAGGTGTGTATAAAATTCAGTATGGACAGCTAGATTTACGTTCCCCTCACCAACTAAGCGTATTGGCTCCAGGTGCATCAATTTATGACAACTGGTGAGTAAATAGGAAACCGTGATTTTATATCTTCATTACTTTAACACGTAGGATTAATCACGTACCTCATATCTTACCGCACATAACAACCTGTCGGAGTAACCGCACTATCCAACCGCCATCTGAGTTGCACGGAATAGCTGACATGATGAAGGATCATGAAAGAAATGACAACTGGAGCAGAAACAAAGTCCTTACTGTAGTTAGCCAACTGGAAATCCCCGGATGTGAAGTCAAGTCATTATGAAGCAACACTTTTGGATAAAGAGCATCAGTATTGTCTAATCAATGGTGTTGTGGCATGGAAAGATTGGAGGGTTGGAGCAACAACATTGGCAAAAATGCGAAAAAGAAAGAGTGAAGTGGCAAGGAAGAATAACAACAATTAGTGTATCAGCAGGTTCTTCAGCAAAAATGGCGGAGGTAGGTGTAACAACATGGAAATCGACCAATTTATTGGAAGAAGGTGTAACAACATGGAAATCAACCAATTTATCGAAAGAAGGTGTAACATCATGGAAATCGACCAATTTATCAGAATAAGGTGTAACAACATGGAAATCGGCCAATTTATCAGAAGAAGGTGTAACAGCATGGAAATCGGCCAATTTATCGGAAGAAGGTGTAACAACATGGAAATCGGCCAATTTATCGAAAGAAGGTGTAACAGCATGGAAATCAGCTAATTTATCGGAAGAAGGTGTAATATCATGGAAATCGGCCAAACACTACATTACTTACTTTCTAGGAAGTTTTTCAACTTCCATGAACTAATCGTTTGACTCGTTTTGCACTACTCAACCTTTTTGTTCATCAATCCACCTGCACACACATAACCGCCTGATACCTTTCAAAGCTTTATTAGCATAGTAAGGAAAATAGAGAAATTTCAACTAAAAATAGAGAAATGCAAATTTTGCTGAGGTTATTTATATACAAGGTCTGAGCAAAAGAAGTCCTAAAGTTCAGAAGGGGAAGGAGCAAGCTCCTTTCTGTTTAAGAATTGATAACCTGTATCAACTATACATCTAGTTTTGAATTCTGCCTTGGACAATGGATGCTAATACAGACACAAGCGATGACCATTTGCATGTAACTGTGTGTTAACGATATTTCTTGTAAGGGGGGTTAGAATGCAAAAGAATGGGTTGAAAACGCACTTGTCCTAAGTTCGGACGTAAATGTGCCTGTGGTAAATAGGGAACGGATCTGGACGACGTGCATCCGTGCGCCCAAATCAACGGCATATATGAGATTTCGGACCCCCCCCGCCTTTCTACCTTTAAGCGGAGGGGGGGGTTCCAGAATCGGGAGCGCATCTCTTCAACGACTCCAATCGTAGTGCCCGGATCAACGACGATAAAGGCAATTTCGGACCCCCCCTGCCTTTCTACCTTTAAGCGGAGGGGNGGGGGGGGGGGGGGGGGTCCGGAATTGGGTGCGCAGCTTTCCGATGGCCAAGATCAGCACGCCCGACACAACGACGTTTGGACAATCCCGTCCTTCTCAGCTGCTCTGTGTTTAGCCAGCGTGGGCCCTTCTCCCATCATGTCAACTTCCAGAACCACCTCTCCCCCCACGGCCGTGTGTCATCTGTCCTTCTCCACTCTTTAGTCCAGGTGGTCCTTTCCCCATCTCATCATCCACTCACCACCTGCCACGTGTCTCTTTCCCTCCACGTCAGCCTCCCACTAAAATGTGTCCATCACATTTACTCTCCTGCCTCCTCCGCTTATCGCCTTTTGCCATGTGTCTCCCCTGTAACCTCTCTCGCTCCCTCATCGCTTCTTACTCCACTCCCCACTGTTTTGGCCCTATCACTCCGTTCCCGTGACCCACCTCCCGTGCTGGCCTCCACGCCTATTCTTTAAGCTGGTCAGTTATTCCAGGTGGCAGCGCGGGAGACCCTCCACGTCCCGAAGGTGCCGAGTTGGCTGGGCCACCCTCAATCTCGATGAAGCAGTTATTGAAGCAGTTGGTGGTGGTTAGACATCACCTCCACCATAATGGGAAAGCACGACAATGAATTAAAAGCACGTCGATTCGCCGTTGGAACTGTCAAAGAGTTAGATTGCGTCTGACATAAGTTGCACGATCTTTCAGAGGTTGACTGTCAGAAAGCCATGCAGACACAAAGCTTTCAATGTAGTGTCTTGATTTCACTGCTGTTGTTGTTATGAGTATATGAAGGCATTTTCGCCATTTTTGTATCTATCGATGGTAGAGCTAAGCTCCCGACTGTAAAGTTTCAGCGAACATTCTAGTTCTCTGGGTTGTGTAGCTGTGTTTGATATTTCTTGTTTTATGACAAACAATTCTCCCTTTTCCATCTATGTTTTCATCTCATATCAAAGAGTTCATGATCGAATGATTCGCATGGATTGTTGCAGTTATGTTATGATAAAGGATTTGTTGTGACATTATTGTATTCTCTGGTCTTCTGTGTTTGAATGTAAGAGGATCTTGTGTTCGAATGCTTTTTTCTCCAGTATGTTACAAACCTGATGTTTATGATAGACCTTCACACTTTTCTCATGCAATTCTCCCCCCTACTCACCCTTACTACACCTCACTGTTTGAAGTTTATCTAAGACCTCACTCGCCCGTGCATGCCTGGCCTAGTTTCTGAGTTGAGACGATATTGTTCCGAGTTTGCTTCCATTTGGTCACTCCTTATAAACAAATCATGACATTAAACTGATGGGTGTCAGGATCTGCTCCTGTAAGCAATCTAGGAGTGACGTCTGATGCTAACATTTCTGGCGCCGTTGCCGGGGACGAAGTTGAATATTTTCCCCGGGATTGAACGACAAAGATCAACTGATTCTTAAGGTGCATCAGATATCAGAACTTGAAGATTGCTACTGTGCACCTGGCGACTCCATTGTGACGACTCCGCTGGGGAGAACTTGCTCTATCAACTGTGGCTTCGAGAGGCAGACATACGAGGTCTAATCCACACTTGCCTTTAGCTACACCGGAAGCTGACTCGGAAGTGGTGCGTAGAAAGGGAAAGAGATCTACAGAAGAAGTTTCCATCACTGAAACAGGTAATACACCGTCCCCTTTTGTGAGAACTCCATTTTCTTATTCTCAGCTTCCTAGTCATCCTTCCTCCGAGGTTTCCCGTTTTCTGAATTTTGGGAGTGTTCCTGCTGAGTTTTCTCCTCCTGGTCTGGTATCATAAAGAGAGATCCTTGTCACTCCCCCCTCCCTGGAAGTCGTGCCTCAACACAGACCTCAAGCTTCTGAAGGTTTCACCACCCCTCCTTTTATTGCTATTACTACACAGAGAGAAGCATCTGCACACTCAGGTCCCTTGGCTCTCTCTCTGTTTTCTCCGTTGTCTCCTCCAAGAACCTCTTTTCTGACATCTCCCATCCATACTCCTTCTCCTCTGAGTTCTCCTCTACCTAATATTCCTATGGCTGGTGCTAATCCCCCTCTGAATAGAATGGATACCATAGTTGCTGCTAGATATGCTCCTTTAATCCTACCACATCTTATGAATCCCCTCCCTACTGGAGACTATTTGAAATACATTCCCAAGTTCAGTGGGGAGGGAGACATAACTGCTGAAGAGCACGTAGCTGCTTTTTACAATTATGCAGACAACTTGAATAGCGAGAATGAAGATGACTAGATGAGAGTCTTTGTCCAGAGCCTAGATGGAGAGGTAAGGAAATGGTTCAGAGGATTGGCCCCTGGATCTATTGCTGGCATTGAAGCCTTGGATAACGTTTTCCTGAGGCAGTGGGGAGACAGAAAAAATTTCATGTATTACATGACAGAGTTTGGGTCTCTGAGGAAAATGGAAGGAGAGTCTGTCTCAGACTTCTCCAAAATATTTAATAAGATGTACAACAAGATCCCTACAGAGATAAAGCCCTCAGAGGCCTCCGCCCAAATTTCATATGCTGGTGCATTTGATCCTGATTTCTGCCTGCTATTGAGAGAAAGAAGAGCTACCTCCTTAGCTCAAATGCAAGATGCTGCCGTAGAAGTGGAATCCAACATATTGGCAGCTGACAGACTGAGGAACAAAGCAGACGCAGACAGGAGAAAGGGAAGATCTGAAGCCTCAATTTCTAGCCCATCGTTGCCCCACCCTCAAGTGAATGAACTGGACGAGATAATGAAATTACTGACCGAAGAGGTGGAGAGATTGAAGGTGGAAAGGAAACAAATGTATAAGGGCCCTCAGAACACCGAAAATAAAGGAGGATTTAGGAGGCCAAATAATATTGCTCCCCCAACTATGCACAAAGAAAGGGGAAGAGACAGAGAAGACCAGAGAATTCAGGCCCCTTTTCAGAACCATCTGGTTGCCCATGAGGAGGAAAGAGAAGCAGATGAGCTAGATCCTGAAATCCACTGCCTAGAAGACACTCCTCCTTTTCCTCATCTCACCCAGACTGCTTATGAAGAGTCTCTCATGGATGGTCAGCTAAATGAATTGAGCAAGGGAGACAGAGCTAGCGGCGGTCGAGGCAGGTATAACCTGAGGTCTGACAAAAGGGCAACAACACCCGATGTTCCTGAGCAATCCACTAGAATAGAGAAGCCTGCTAATGAAGTAGCAGATGTTCACAGAGGTAAGAAGGCTCAAACCCTCTTTCCCATTGTCTATAATCATGTTCCTGAAGTTAGAGAAATCCCAAAGCCTATATCTTCTTTCAATTTCGAACATGAGATTCAAAAGATCAGAATTCCTGTGCCACTCACTGAGTTAATTAAACATGGGGAATTCAAAAAATGCTTCTCCGAGCTGTTGAAATCTGAAGCTTCATACCCTCTCACAGACTCCATAAACCTCCAAGATGAAAGGCCTGCAGTTTTCCTAGGTCCCATGGTAGAAGACAGAGATGATTCATCGCCTCCCTTCTACACATCCCTGAACATACATGACAAAGTGCTGCATAATTGCCTTATGGATTCAGGGGCCTCTCACAACCTCATGCCCAAAACTGTCATGGAAGAGTTGGGACTAGAATTCACCCGAGCCCATCATGACCTCTATTCTTTAAACTCCAGGAGGGTTCAGTGTTTGGGAGTCATCAAGGACCTGGTAGTTTCCCTGTTTCAGCTGCCCATGAAGAGTATGGTCATGGATATTGTGGTAGCTGACGTCCCCCCTAAGTTTGGCATGTTGTTGTTAAGATCTTGGATAAAGAGACTGGGGGGAACCTTGTAGATGGATCTCACATATGCCACCATTCTAGTGTTTGGAGGGGAGCATAGGAGACTGTACAGAGAAGCCCAACTGGCCTACATAATCAGTGATGAAGCCAACCCTACCAATCATCCTATCTATGCCTTGGACACTGATTTAGGCTCCAGTTTACTACAACTCACCCACACCCACGAGGCTCCTTTGCAGATCAGAAAGCAGCCCATTCTTAATCAGGAGACCCCCCCTCCAACCACTTATGTTTGGAAGATGTTCTTTGACGGAGCTTCCTCCAATTTAGGTGCAGGTGCCGGAGTGGTATTCATATCACCATGTCGAGAGACCATAGCTCTATCATACAAGCTGGAATTCGAAATCACCAATAATGTGGCAGAGTATGAAGCTCTGGTTCTGGGATTAAGAGCTGCCAAGGAAATGGGAATTAAGGAGATGAATGTGTTTGGAGATGCAGAGTTGATCATCCAGCAGGTAAAAAATGCCTATCGTGCCAAGAATCCTCAGCTCAGGAATTACAGAAATGAGGTATGGGACCTGGTTGATAATTTATTCCTGGCTTTTAATATTTCCTACATTCCAAGGGAGGAAAATGCTTCAGCTGACTTTTTAGCTGTCATAGCTAGTTTGATTGAAGTCCCCACGCTGCCCACTACCGGATCTGATGTTGAAATAAAATACAGACCTTCTATACCAGACAATGTCAAACACTGGAAGGTGTTTGAAGATGATCAAGAAATCGAGAAATTTCTCTAGTCCATTGATGACTTTTCTGCAATGCACATAGATGAGAATCCTGACGAGGAAGGTGACCATCACCCTGGGGAGTTTGTGAATAAAATTGTTGATCACCAGATCATTAAGCTACCAAGCAATTACATTCCGAAAGGACTGATCCCATTAGAAAGATTGTTCGATGGAAATGATGTGGTAGTGAAGGGTAAAGTTTCAGGTGATGATGATGACACAACTGAGTGCAACATAGGCACACCTGAGGAGCCTAAATTGGTCAAGCTGTTAAGGAGTTTGACTGAGGAGCAGAGAGCCGGATATACTAAGTTGCTGAAGGAGTTTGCTGATGTGTTTTCATGGACCTACGAAGACCTCAAGATGTATGACACATCAGTCATTGAGCACAAAATCCCACTGAAAGAGGAGGCTAAGCCATTCAAGTAGAAGCTGAGACAAATAAATCCCATGTTGCTACCTGTCATGGAGAAAGAGGTAAAGAAGCTGCTGGATGCCCAGATCATTGTCCCCTTGAGATATTCTGAATGGGTAGCCAATTTGGTCTCGGTGAGAAAGAAAAGTGGGGAAATCAGACTCTGTGTTGATTTCAGGAACCTGAATAGAAGTTCCAGAAAGGACAATTATCCCCTGCCCAACATGGAACACATACTACAGAGGGTAACTGGTGCATCTAGGATATCCATGATTGATGGTTTCTCTGGATACAATCAGATATCAGTGATGCCTGTGGACAGAGAAAAAACGGCCTTCACCACTCCTTGGGGCACATTCATGTATGCCAAAATGCCTTTCGGGCTGATGAACGCAAGAGCCACATTTCAACGGGCCATGGACATAGCCTTCATTGGGGAGAAGGACCAGTTTGTGGTGATATATCTGGATGACATCACAGTCTTCTCCAAGACTGATAAAGAGCACTGCTGCCATTTGAAAATAGTTTTCCTGAAGTGTCGGAGGTATGGACTATCTTTAAACCCCAAGAAATCACTGTTTGCTATGCAGGAGGGAAAGATGTTAGGTCACATAGTGTCAGCAGAGGGAGTAAGGATTGACCCAAGCAGGGTGGAAGCGATTCAGACCCTGTCACTTCCCAGGTCTAAGAAGGAAGTTCATGCATTTTTGGGGAAGGTTAACTTTCTGAGGAGATTCGTCTCGAACTTTGCCGAGATGGTGAAACACATCACAACCATGCTCAGGAAGGGCCATGAAGTGAAATCGACTGATGAACCCACAAAATCTTTTGCCCAAATAAAGAAAGCATTGACCAAGGCACCTGTGCTAATCAGTCCCGATTATTCTAAAGATTTCCTGATTTTCTCATTTGCTTCCGATGACTCGGTAGTAGCAGTCTTGTTGCAGAAAAACGATCAAGGGCGAGAGCAGCCTATTGCTTTCTACAACAAGGCATTGAGAGATGTTGAACTTAGGTATGAGATCATGGAGAAGCAGGCCTATGGATTGGTGAAAGCTCTCAAAGCTTTCAGGATCTATGTTTTTCGCTCAAAGATCATTGCATATGTCCCTTCAACCTCTGTGAAGGACATTCTTATACAGCCTAACATAGACGGGAGAAGGGGTAAATGGATCGCCAAGATCCTGGAATTTGACCTGGATATTAAGCCCACCAAGTTGATAAAGGGGCAAGGTTTGGCCAAGCTGCTAGCTGAATCCAATTGCAAGGCTTTAGGGATTAACTTCATCAATGAGAAAGCTGAGTCATCCGGCAGGAATCCTCAGACCATCATACCACTAGCAGCATGTCCCTGGTACCAGGATATCTTGTATTTTCTGCAATAATTAAATCCCCTTGACGGATTAGGAAAGAGTAGGGCCAGAGATTTGAAGCTCAAAGCGGTCAGGTATTGTCTCGTTGACCAAGCCTTGTATTGGAGAGACCCTTTGGGGATACTATTAAGATGTTTGGACCCACTGCAAGCCCAGAAGGTGATGTTCGATTTCCATAGCAGTCTCTGCGGAGGTCATCATTTTTGGAAGACCACAGCCCACAAAATCCTTCAGGCTGGGTATTACTGGCCTACTTTGTTTACTGATGTCTGCAGGGAAGTCAAGGCTTGCATCAAATGCCAGAAGTTCTCAGGTAAGCAGCAACTCAAATCTCTGCCATTAAAGCCTATAGTAGTTTCAGCACCCTTTCAGCAGTGGGGATTGGATTTCATCGGAGAGATTCATCCTCCCTCAAGTGGCCAGCACAGATGGATCCTCACTGCGACTGATTATTTCACCAAGTGGATAGAGGCTGTCCCCACCAGGAGCACTTCTCACAAAGTAATCATCAGCCTTTTGGAAGACATCATAGCCAGATTTGGTTGCCCAAGCAGGATTGTCACTGACAATGCCTCCCCCTTCAGGTCTGAGCCTCTGGTTGAGTTTTGTGAACAATTTGGGATTTCATTGGTTCACTCTACTCCATATTATCCTCAAGGAAACAGACTGGCAGAGTCCTCCAATAAAATCCTAATCAAGCTTATCAAAAAGCTACCGGAGGAAAATAAGAGGGCCTGGGACTCAAAGCTCAAATTCGCTCTTTGGGTTGATCAGGTGACAACAAAGAAATCCCTGGGTATCCCACCTTTCCAACTGGTTTACGAAATAGAGGCTGTTTTCCCCACTCAACTCACCTTACCTGTGGCGAATTTACTTCAAGATTTTGAAGGAGAACCTAACCATGTGGTCAGGAGGATTCATCAAATGGTGGAAGTGCAGCAAATCAGAGAACAGGTCATGGATAGAGCCTGCAATCATCAACAGAAGATCAAACAGGCTTTTGACAGGAAGAACAGTAAGAAAGAATTCAAGTAGGGTGACCTGGTACTCAAGTGGGACGCACCCAGGCAGGACAGGGGCAAGCACGACAAGCTTGATGCCCTCTGGTTTGGGCCTTTCAATATCCTTGAAGTATTTTCAAACAACACATACAGGTTGTAGGATCTGGAAGGCAAAGAAGTTTTTAGTGGCCCAGTAAATGGGCATTTCTTGAAAAAATGTTTTCTGTGAGCCACAGTTGGCTCTTTTGTTTTTGTAAATATTGTTTTTGTTTTGTTTTCAGTTTAATAAATGACTCCATAGCCCAACAGAAAGGCACTGGATCTGCAGAAATGTTCTTAGAGCATCACAGGGACGACTCTATCCCCCATGGAGCCAAATGTTAATGATATTTCTTGTAAGGGGGGTTAGAATGCAAAAGAATGGGTTGAAAACCCACTTGTCCTAAGTTCGGATGTAAATGCGCCCGTGGTAAATAGTGAATGGATCTGGACGGCGTGCATCCGCGCGCCCAAATCAACAACATATATGAGATTCCGAACCCCCCCCACCTTTCTACCTTTAAGCGGAGGGGGGGGTCTGGAATCGGGAGCACATCTCTTCAACGAATCCGATTGTAGCGCCCGGATCAACGACGATAAAGGCAATTCCAGACCCTCCCTACCTTTCTACCTTTAAGCAGAGGGGGGGGGTCCAGAATTGGGCACACATCTTTTCGACGGCCAAGATCAACGCGCCCGGATCAATGGCTCTTGGACAATCCCGTCCTTCTCAGCTGCTCTGTGTTTAGCCAGCGTGGGCCCTTCTCCCATCATGTCATCTTCCAGAACCACCTCTCCCCCCGCGGTTGTGTGTCATCTGTCCTTCTCCACTCTTTAGTCTAGGTGGTCCTTTCCCCATCTCATCGTCCACTCACCACCTGCCACGTGTCTCTTTCCCTCCATGTCAGCCTCCCACTAAAATGTGTCCATCACATTTACTCTCTTGCCTCCTTTGCTTATCGCCTTTTTCCATGTGTCTCCCCTGTAACCTCTCTCGCTCCCTCATCGCTTCTTACTCCACTCCCCGCTATTTTGGCCCTATCACTCCGTTCCCGTGCCCCACCTTCCGCGCTGGCCTCCATGCCTATTCTTTAAGCCAGTCAGTTATTCCAAGTGGTAGCGCGGGAGGCCCTCCACGTCCCGAAGGTGCCGAGTTGGCCGGGCCACCCTCAATATCGATGAAGCAGTTATTGAAGCGGTTGGTGGTGGTTAGATATCACCTCCGCCATAATGGGAAAGCACGACAATGAATTAAAGGCACGTCGATTCGCTGTTGGAACTGTCAAAGAGTTAGATTGCGTCTGACATAAGTTGCACGATATTTTAGAGGTTGACTGTCAGAAAGCCATGCAGACGTAAAGCTTTCAATGCAGTGTCTTGATTTCGCTGTTGTTGTTGTTCTGAGTATATGAAGGCGTTTTCGCCATTTTTGTATCTATCGATGGTAGAGCTAAGCTCCCGACTGTAAAGTTTCAGCGAACATTCTAGTTCTCTGGGTTGTGTAGCTGTGTTTGAGATTTCTTGTTTTATGACAAACAATTCTCCCTTTTCCATCTATGTTTTCATCTCATATCAGAGAGTTCATGATCAAATGATTCGCATGGATTGTTGCAGTTATGTTATGATAAAGGATTTGTTGTGACATTATTGTATTCTCTGGTCTTCTGTGTTTGAATGTAAGAGGATCTTGTGTTCGAATGCTTTCTTCTCCAGTCTATTACAAACCTGATGTTTATGATAGACCTTCGCACTTTTCTCATGCAAGTCTTCCCCCTACTCACCCTTACTACACCTCACTGTTTGAAGTTTATCTAAGACCTCACTCGCCCATGCATGCCTAGCCTAGTTTCTGAGTTGAGACGATATTGTTCCGAGTTTGCTTCCATTCGGTCACTCCTTATAAAAAAATCGTGACATTAAACTGATGGGTTTCAGGCTCTGCTCCTGCAAGCAATCCATGAGTGACTTCTGACGCTAACACTGTGTATTGGATCCATCAATAGTAATCAACCGGACTGTCCCATTGGAAAAAATAGTGTCTACCTCGTAAGGCCCTAGCCATCGTGTACGCAGCTTACCTTGAAATTACTTAAAGCGTGAATCATACAACAAAGCCCAATCTCCTTTCTGGAATAATTTCTTCTTGATGACTCAGTCATGCCATTTTGTTCTTTGTTGTTGAACCACTGTGGTTTGATGGATGGCATCCAAACACTTTTCATCAAGCTTGTTGAGCTGCTGAAGTCTGGCTTTTTGTGCCATAGTCAAGTCAAGGTTGACTGCTGATGCAGTCCTTAAGGTTTTGATTTTGAATTCAATGGGGAAAACAGGTCTTTTTCCATATACCATCTCATAAGGAGAAAAACTAGTTGTGCTCCTCCAAGTAGTTTGGTAAGCCCATAGAGCTTCATGCAATTTGTCAGAACAATCCCTATGATTTTCTTTCACTGTTTTAGTAAGAATGGCTTCGATAACTTTGTTGGTGCTTTCCACCTGGCCATTGCCTTGTGGATGGTATGGAGAAGCTATTCTATGTAAAACATGATATTTACTGTGTAGAGATTCAAATTTATATGATGTGAAAGGGGGTCCTCCATCAGTTACCAATTCTTTGGGAACACCAAACCTAACAAATATATCTTCAAACAAGAATGATAAGACATCTTCTTCTGAGGTTCTGATAAGTGCTTTTGCCTCCACCCACTTGGTCATGTAATCTGTACAGACCAATATATAGACTTTCTGATTGGAAGGTGGGTGAATGGGTCCTACAAAATCCATGGCCCATCTCTCAAAAGACTCTAACACTATCTGAGACTAGAGAGGCATCTCATCCCTGTGAGTTGGCTGACCCATGCATTAGCAACTGTCACAAGCTTGGACATACTTCTTGGCATATTGAAATATGCCGGGCCAAAAATAGCCCATATGTAAAATTTTATGCCCGGTCCTTTTATCAGGAAAATGATCCCCACAAGGGCCATCATGGCAAGATTTCAGTAGATCATAAAATTCATCATCCCTCACACATCTCCTGATTTCTTGGTCCAGGTTTGTGTAGAAGAGGTATCCTCCTATCCAACTATACCTAGCACTCTTTTGAATAATCTTCCTTCTTTCTCAAGGAGATAGATGTGGAGGTACTTTCCCTGCAACCAAATAATTAGCAATGTCTGCATACCAAGGTGAGTGAGCAGATATTGCAAACAAATGTTCATCAGGAAAGGAATATTCTACAAGTGAATTATCATCATTTATATGTAATCTTGAGAGAAAATCAACAACCACATTTTCTTTTCCTGGTCTATCCACTATAGTGATGTCAAATTCTTGCAATAGTAACAACCATCTTGTCACTTGGGCATTAGTAATAGGTTTATTCAGCTGTAGACATAATGAAGAGATATCAAGAGAAATGCACCGCCCAACAATAGATCCATATGATCCACAACAAAGTTATGGAAGTAACTCAACGACTTCAACCTATGAAAGATAAGGCATGCCAATTGTTCATAGAGGTTGAAAGCCGAGGAGAAGATCTAGGACAGGTATTCACTACAACAGAACAATACCTAGAAGGGCCAGTGAATGACATAGTGATCCAGGAGTTCACCGAGCAAGAAGCCGTAGCAAAGCAACAGGTCGAAGCAGATCGAGCCAAAATCGAGGCGTTCGAAGTAGAACTGATTAGACCAGAGTGACTCGGGATGAGTGACATGTGAGTGTTGGGGGCATGTTGGCCCTTGACCAAGTTTTGGGAGATTCTTGGTCATGTTGACCTATTTAGGGACTTTGACAGCCTGTTGAAGGAGGAGTGGAAGATGAAGCGAAGATCATGGGATCTCGACCCCTTTTTGGTTCCTTTTTGGGATGTGTGAATATGTAACTAGAATGGGACATTGGCGCATGGGTTTACCCATGTTTAGGCCTATTTTGCAATATATAAATAGATGCTTAGGCAAGATAGAAGTAGTGGTGCATCTATGTTATGTGAATGTATGCTAAGTGCAAGTAGAGTCTGTAAGTGCTTTGTGCATGACTGTAAGATACTTGCAGAGCTAAGTGCATGTACTTGTAGCGGATCATGGAAGGCTTAGTGTTGTAATGCAAGGAAGAAGGATCTAGTGAGCTACACAGATCTTCTGTCCTGTGCGGAGTATGGGTTTAAGGCTCTGTGCTTGTAACCGATTGACTGAAGACAATAAAGAAGAAGAGTTGGTGGACGTAGCCCCAGGGTGGGGGTGAACCACGTAAACACTGTGTTATGCTACTTTGTGCTTTGTCCTGATATGTTCACATGTTATTTTCTAAGTGCTTTGATGTATTTAGATAGATCTACTTATGCTTTGTGCTTATTATATGTGAGAATATAAAATATGATCTATATGGCTATGCTTAGTGCTTGGTCTGCTCGATCTAATCTATTTACCTATGCTAAGTGCTTAAATACATTAGATTAGTGCGAATGCTACAAAGTGCTATTTTATCAGCGAAGTGGGTGTTGATTGCATATTGAGGAATTGACAGTGCTAAGTGCTTTATTAAGTAGTAAAATCGCAAATTTGTGTCCCAGCTAAGGTTGCAGACACCTAAGTCTTGCAACCACCCCTGCCTCTACCTCAAGTAAAGAAATAGTCTAGTTCCTGACAACTTGAATGGCACCTACTGATTATATAATTCCTTAGAAGAAACAACTAGTAGTGTGTGTTGCAAACTTCTCACTTATAGCTGGACATCTATACAAGATGGGACCTGATGAGATATTGAGATGGTGTGTTATGGAGGCAGAGCACCCACTGATCCTCACAGAAGTTCATGAAGGCATCACGGGAGGAAATTACGTAGGGAAAGCAACTACGCAGAAGGTTCTGAGATTGGCCTTTGGTGGCCTACCTTACACAGAGATGCTAAAGACTATTCTAGAGCCTACGATGTATGCCAAAGAGTTGGGAAACCATCCAAAAGAGATGAAATTCCATTAACACCACAACTGACCCTACAAACATTCGATAAATGGGCCATTTATTTCTTGGGACCTATAAACCCACCAGGAAAGAACATAGGAGCAAGGTACATCATCACTGCGACATAATACTTGACTCGATGGGCTAAAGCAAGAGTAGTTAAGGACTGTAGTGTAACCACAATTGCACACTTCATATTTGATGACATCATAACCAGGTTTAGATGCCCCAAGATCCTTATGAGTGATCAAGGCACACATTTCATAAATAAGATTGTTGAAGCCTTGATTGAAGAATTTGCAGTCCGCCATCAGAAGAGCACACCTTACCATCCACAAGCAAATGGGATAGTGGAAGCGTTCAACAAGATCTTGGAGACAACACTAGCCAAGATTTATAGTGTGAATAGAGATGACTGGGATTTAAGAGTACCAACAATACCTTGGGCCTGTAGAACCACTTGCAAGAAGTTAACAGTGCAAACCCCCTTCAAGTTGGTTTATGGTCTCGAAGCTGTTGTTCCCATGGATTACTTGGTGCCAAGCTTAAGAATTGCCACCTTTACATATATGGATGACACTGGCACTTTTCAAGAGAGGCTTGCACAATTGATCAAATTGGAAGAAGACATATTTGTTGCAGGATTCCATCAACAAGTACAGAAGGAAAGAGAGAAGGCCTACCATGACAGGCACATCAAGAAGAAGGAATTTAAACAAGGTGATTTGGTACTGGTATATGACAGTAAGTTCATGAAGATCCTGGGAAGTTCAGAACGCATTGGATCAGACCATATGAGGTCACTCATGTTACAGAAGGAGGAGCTGTGTAGTTGAAAACTTTAAAGGGAGAGTGGAAGGAAGGATTAGTGAATGAGAGCCAACTGAAGTTGTACTATCACAACCAGCTGCCTCACATCTCTCAATAGAAGCATAAGGAAAAGGGTCTAGGTACTAGGTGCAATTAAAACTGGGTACCAGACACATAAAAGATAGTCTGCACAAGGGAAGGATAGGAGGCATAGAGTAGAAAGCAAAGGCTGCACTTTGCAGTCCGAAGTCAAAGTAAAACAAAAGAATCAGATTTGAAGTTCTACGGGATGAGTCACATGTGAGTGTTGGGGGCCTGTTGGCCCTTGGTTATGGAAGGGAGCGAAGATCAAGGAAGAAAAGTTGAAATGTGAACTACGCGGAAGACACAGTGACTGCTACTGGGTCAAAGTGAGAAAAAGAGTAGAAAAGATGGAGCGAAGTTTGAGAAAGAAAGCCTTTTGATGAGGAGATTGAGGATGAGAGATCAATAAGGAAGAAGGATCATGGACAAATCAGCAAGTGGAAAAATCCACCGTTAGATTCTTTGGAGTACCGCACGAGAAGGAAGGAAAGTCAGTTTGGAAAAGCCCTGAAAAACGTGGGTCAAGTTGACCTAGGGTTTAGACACCTAGGGTTTTGGTATATAGGGTTTTGACACCTAGGTTTCGACCTAAGGATGTCAGAAAGTGATTGTAATGTATAAATAAGAACCTATATGAGGGAAGAGGGTTGGTTTAGGGTGAGAGTTACTTGATCTAGTTGTTGTTGGTATGTTGTGAGAGATCATTGTTGTGTGAGAGAGAAGTGCTAAGTGTGAGAGCCTTCTGGTATTGTAAGATCTTTAGCTGGGTGCGAAGATCAACCCTACAACTAGGTGCACAGGAAGGGGGAGAGATAGAGAGAAGAGAGAGATCTAATGGTTAAGAGTGCAAATCATAACTATATGCTTTCATCTTAATATATTATAAAGCCCAGTTCTGTGGACGTAGCCCTAGAGAGAGGGTGAACCATGTATATCTATCTTTTGTGTGATTGATGATGTGTTATTTTGCCTTGATGTACTGTTATTACATCATTGTGATAGATCTGATAGGTGTATGGAGTATATCTAAGCTGATAAGTGATATATGCATGCTGTATTGTTCTGGTATTAGATCCACTTGATAGTCCCCTTGGTTGTAGACACTTCTGTCCTGCAACCCCCCCATAGCTGCTTCAGGTGAGACTATATTTGCTTCACAGGTGTAGCTGAAAGGGCCAATAATTAGGGCTTGTTGGTGCACTCTTGAAGATGAAAATTGGGTCTATTCCCATGCCAACAATATTACAACAATTGGCATCAGAGTAGGTCCTTCAATAAATTAGTTTAACCATTGGAAGGAATATCATGGATTACATTGAGAATGGAGCACCAATTTTCAATGGTCAGAATGTTCTGGACTATGAGATATGGAGAAAAAGAATGAAATTATTTTTACAAGCACATGGATATGATGTTTGGAAATCAGTTGCTACAAGATACACTGCTACAAAGAAACTAAAAACTGCAGCCAAGAAGGAATTGAAAAGAAACAAAAAAATAGCAATGGATTTCATCTGGGAAGATTTACCTGATTCGGTAAGAGATAAAGTGGGAAAATGTTCATTAGCCAAAGAACTTTGGGATAAGCTACATGATCTCTATTCCAAGGAATCTCCTATCAGAGAGCCATATCCTATTAAATAAAGTGCAGGTACAGAACAAGAAGAAATATTCTCATCATGTCAGACATATTCAAAAGAATAAGATTGTGAAGAAGACATAATAGACCTTGAAGCAAAATTAATAAGTGCCTTAGACAAATTGACAAAACAAAGGAAGAAAAACAAGTATCTTAAGGAACAATTAGTTAAGAAGAATTCTCAAGAAAGTTTCAAAAAATCCCAACAGGTCATTGTAAATCTAAAATCTTAGCTGGAAGAAGACAAAAGGAATGAAGAAACATACACAAGTCAGATGGAAGAGAAGTAGTGTTTGGAAGATGAAATAGCAGCAGTAAGAAATGAAGCAATAGAAGATAATCAATGTTTGGAAATTGAAAGAAAGGAAGTAGAAAAGAGAGAGAATGTTTTGACAAATCATCTCAAGGAAATATTTGAGGAATTAAATCAACTTGAAGCAAAATTTGGTCAAGAAGAGAGAAGACTTGAAAAGGAAATCATCTCCCTGAAGATCCAACTTGAAGAGGCAAAGAGAACAGAAGAAGTCATGCTAATTCATATGATGAAGAAAGAAGAAGAGGTTGAGAAGCTTGAAGAAGAAGTGGTCACATTGAGAGTTAAAATCATCAAGCTCAACAAGAACATTGAAGTGAGAAAAACATCCACATCATCAATAGAGAATGTTGAAGATAAGCACTCCAGGTTGCCAAAAAATAAGAATGAAGAAAAGTGTAAGAGTTATGCATAAGTACTCAAAGGAAGGAATCATGGTCAACAAGAATCAAAGAAAAATGATAGAGATACATCTTCAAGAAGATCCTCCACATTCAAGCCACAAAGAAGTTTCAATCATGATCATGATCAACCAAGGAAAGAATTCAAAAGGACTACACCACAAAGAAGATCATTCACTGCTAGGTATGTAAATTTCTTTAATGCTCATTGTTTTAATTGCACTAACTTTGGACATAAAGATGTAGATTGCAGAGCATATGGAAGAAATGTTTAGACAATAAATACCTATGTGGCTCCCCACATCATTGAGTGTTACAAATTCCATAATTATGGTCACATAGTTCATGACTATAGAAGCATGATGGATACTTCTATGAAAAAGAACATTGATATCAAATATAAGAGGGTTTGGAAAATAAAACAAGAACATGTAAAGGGAGATCAGATGAATGAAGGACACCTAAAAGTCATACTCTCAGTATTGATAATAGTACGATATGAATAAAAATCTGTAGGGAAAAGGAAGATGTCGAATACAGGAAGGTTTGGAGAAGAAATGGAAAATAAGAAGAACATGTGGATAAAGAACAGGTCCCAGAGATCACATGATTTGCAATAGTGAGAGAAAGAAAAGAAGAACATGTGAATAAATAACATGCATAAGAGATCGTACTTTCAAGAATTCTAGTGCAAGATCAATCCATAGGAATAAAGAAAGAAGTGAGAGTTCAGAAAGATGACGAGTCCACAAATGAAGAGGAATATTATTCCGCATAAGAGTGAGTATTTTTCTGAGCCATCCGGCTTGGAGACTCCCAATAAATATGAATATTGAACAAGGGGAACCCATGCAATAGCTACTATAGATCAGAGAACCATCCTTCAAGTAGGTTGAAGTATTTGCAGAGACATATTTAGAGTAGTCAGATAACATAATTACATAATGAAAAATTGATCAATTGAGAAGTAGTGTTCCCAAATATATATCAGTTGGAAGTTACACAATAAAAAGTTTATGATTGTATTCCATGTATGTATTTAGGTAGGGATATGTTTAGTATAGGTTTTTCTAGACATGCAAAGTTTGATTTGCAGATGGAGAAGACCAGTGGACACATTTGATTTAGTTTGAAGAAACAAGAATATGTGATGATCAATTACAACCATGATAATACAATTATAGATGGGTCAACATTGTGGAGAGTTGTGCAATAGAGTTACATGGACATAGATGGATTTATGAGATCATTGGAAGGTCTAGAAAAATATATTACAGAGCATATTTACAATTGGAATAAGAAGAATTAATGGACAAGTGGAATCAATTGGACACAAGAAGACAAGAAGTGAAATGCACAACAAAATAGGGAAAGAAAAAACTTCACCAGAAGCTATATCATCAGAAGGACATTGTTGAACAATATGGTCAAGGGAACATGACAAGCAAATGAAGAAATCAAATTTTGAATGCTTTTTATATATGTCAGAGATTTACAAGAGGAATCATCAATGGGAAATTAGTAGCACTGGAAGAGAGGAAATGAAACTTATACAAGAATCCCTACATTGATCAACATGAAATCCTATAGAGAATTAAAGGGAAGATAAATCGTCAGAGAAAGAGATAAAGAAATAAATATTAAAAACATGCAAACAAGAGGATATATACCATCAGGGGAAGTTATCCTTTTGCACATGATGGAAAATGGAGAGAAAGAGAAATATCAAGAAGATTAAGAGTCAAGCGCATGACATCATCAAAGGATTGGTCAGAGAAGATACAATTTTAGGGGAAGTCACAAGAGAAGAGGAACATGAGGAGAGAAACATGTGAAAAGAAAGAAAAAATGCATGAAAATAGAGAGAAAGAACAGATGCATGAAGATAGAGGGAGAAACCCCAAGGAGAGAGACCCTTTTGCATTGATGTCAAAGGGGGAGAGTGAGAAACAATGATGAGGAGCAATGGTCACAGGGGGATCATGAGTGTTTCCATCAATGTTGGTGTTTCCATCAATGCCAAAGGGAGAGATTGTTGGATAGTTGGTTGTCATTGATGTCAACCCTTGGAGATTGACATCAACCCTTGGAGATTGACATCAGTCCTTGGAGAAGTCCGAAAGTCCTAGAGATGTGGTTGAGATTGATGGTGAGTCATTTTTCATTGATGGAGTGGTTGATGTCAGAAGATGTGTTGGGTGAAATTGATGAAGTCTACATGAAGCCCCAAAGGTGCGGTTATGGGACCCAGAGTTGGTTGAGGAAAATGGACATGAAGGATAGTGTAAATGCAACTAAGACACTCATAGATGGATAGTCCTCATTGTGTCGTTTCCTATGATAGGTGGTATATTCTTGGTACATTCTTGGTCGAGGCATGTGTTGGTGATGTTGCACATCTAGTTGAGAGGTGTCCTTGGTATATGATCCATGTGAGAGGATCTGATTGAGTATCGATGACAATGACAGGTTGGACACGTTGGATATAGTGACAGGTTGACAATAATAGTGGTAGTGATAGTGGAAATGACTGTGGTGTGATTGAGGTAGTGACATTTGGTCTACACTTATATTTATGGGCGGTAGGATGGGACAAGGAAAGGGGGTTGTATCATCCTTTCGGTTGGTGACGGAGAACTCAGTGAGTTGGAGCTTCCTTTAGGTTGGAGCCAGAAAATTTGAGGAGTTGTATCTTTCTTCAGGTTGGTGCATGTAAATCAGGGGGTTGGTGCCTCCTTCCAGTTGGTGTTGGAGATTTTGGAAGTTGGTTCTTCCTATGAATGTATTCTCGATATATATAAGAAAACATTCTGTGGTTTTCTCCCGTTTGGGTTTCCACGTAAATTTTGGTGTACTGTGTACTTGATGTGATGTTACTTATGTTTATACACTCATGCTATACTGATGATATATTGATGATATATTGCTGATAAAGTTGACATATACATATTATGGTTAAAATTGTTAAAAGTGCTCATGATGATTCAACCCCCCCCCGTCTAAGTATTCCAACACATACCATATTCAATTTCTATTATTTATTATCCAATATTATATACCTTGTAAAATTAAATTATTTATTATCCAATATTATATATCTTGTAAAAGTAAATGAATAATAACAAGCTCATTCAAATCGATCAAGCTTTTGAAGATTTTTTTCTTTGTCTAAGTTATATTTATTGAGCCAAGTCTAGATACTATACTTTGTTGAAAAATTGGTTTAGACAGTTGGTTGTCATTGATTTCAACCTTTGGATAATGATGTCAACCCTTAGAGATTGATGTCAACCCTTGGAGAAGTCCGACAACACAAATGTATGGGTAAGGGACCCGAGTTTGTTTGAGCTATAAAGGCATGAACATCATTACATATACATGTAAGACTATCATGGATGGATAGTACACGTCATTCCATTTCCGGCGATATGTGGTACATCACATAGTTCCTTACGGTTATGGAAATATGGCGTTGAGAAGTTGGAGAACCCCTTAGAGTAATCTAGAAGCCCCTAGAAGGTCAAAAAGAAGTCAGAGCTTCTAGAAAGTCATAAACAAGATTCCCCAGTCAAAGTGATTGTAAAATAAATGAATTAAATAATGAAGTGGTTACAACAACAAGGGTAAAGAAGTTATGTGTTGACTAATTAAGAAAACTTAGTTGCAACAAGAAAGTGGGTTATCCCTAGAAGATAGAGAAATGGGTAAAACAATTACAAGGAAACTTCTATAGGAAGGAACTTGGAAAAGTGTAAATAAGAGAGAAAGGAAAGGAACTATTATTATCACCTACCTACCTATTGAAAATTATTGAATATCTATTTTGTGAAAGGTTTTTTGCAGGTATACATTGAAAAATATGAGAAAGCGTAGGTCTGAGGCAGTGAAGGTCTGAAGGAATGAAAGTTTCGTAGCTACAAAGAAAGTGAATGAAACATGATTTCAGAGGTTATCTGGGAGATGTAGGAACAAATAATCATGAACATTCATGGACCATAGAAGAGGAAAGCACATATAACTGCAAGTTGTAGAAAGGGAAAGTGTTGATTTGTAGAAAGGGCAAGGATGAAGATACTTATTCCAGGTTGCAGGATCTGAGGAGAGGTTGTAGGTATGTTGGTATGAGATCTAAAGCATCAGGTTAGTTACAGAGTGTAAAGGTATGTCTATATTTTTATGAGGTTATATCTTAGTGATGTTGTGGAGCATTCTTGTGGCATGACTTTGTGAGGTTTTGTATGGTATCTGTTGTAGAAGTATGATTTGAGGTGGATCTGTCGATGCACATTGTTGGTGCACTTAGCTTGGTTTGATTGACATATCTTGTGGTGCATTGTGAGAGGCATTTGTTAGTTTTATTTATATATTATTGGCTTATGAGTGGTACATTATTAAGGCTAGATAATAGTGAAGTTTTGGGACATGGTTTGATGTAAGGGTTTATGGTTCTCAGTTTATGGATGGTATGATGTATTGCTAGAAGCCCTTTGTTGGTTAGCTTGGAGTATGTTCTTGTGCATGGTTGATGCACTCATTATGGTATAGGTTTTTACTTGGTTGTGATTGGTACATTCTTTGTAGAGGCATGTGTGGGTGATGGTTGTGAGTTTTTATGAGTAGTTTTGTTTGATGCACATCTTGATGATATTGTGCATATGGTTGAGAGTTGTTTTGGTGATTGGTCCTAGTGATTGGATCTAGTTTGGTTGATGAGATTATTGTTACACATTATTGGTACATGGTGTTACATGTTTCTAGTATAGGCTTACTTGACAGGTTTCACAGTTACAATTTGACAGAAGAAGAGATAGTGATAGTAAGACTAGGTGAGTTTATAGTAGTTCACAAGTTGCAATGAGGATATATGCAAACATCCATGGGTTTTAGTTAATAAGGGCACAAATAACCATGTGTTGTAGTATAGACATGTCACAGATATGAAGGAAATAATTGAAGAAGGTTGGTACAGGTTGTGACAGAGTGTTGGTACAGGTTGACAGTGATAGAGTGACAATGGTAGTGATTGATTCAGTGACAGTGACATGTTGTCTACATTTGGCATTTATATTTCAGGGTGGTTTGAAGGGGCACGGAAAGGGGGTTGTATCCTCCTTCCGGTTGGTGTTGGAGAAACATGGAGTTGGAGCTTCCTTTAAGTTGGAGCCTAAGAACTAGGTGGTTGTAGCTGAATAACTCAGGGGATTGGAGCCTCCCTCTGGTTGGAGCCAGAGTATTAGGGAGTTGGAGATTCCTTCAGGTTGGAGCCTAAGAAACTAGGGGGTTGGAGCCTCCTTTTGTTTGTTGCCAGAGAATTGGAAGTTGGTGCTTCTGTGAATGTAATTCTTGACATATAAGAAAAGAATTTCGTAGTTTTCTCCTGCATTGGGTTTCCACGTAAACTACTTGTGTACTGCGTATTGTGTGGATGTGTCTATTACTGTTCATTATCCACTGATGGATGTTAATGTTTGTGATGCAATAGTATATTGATGATGAATTGATGTAAATTTTTGAATAAGTTGAAAGAATACACATTGTGGTTTAAAGGATTAATAAGTGGTATAAATTACTCATTACTGATTCACCCCCCCTCTCAGTAATCTAAGAATTGGTATCATAGCAGGTTCCTTCAGGAAACAATTTAACCACTGGAAGGTAGATCATGGAGAGAAACAATATGTATAAAAATGGAATACCATAGTTTGATGGACAAAATTATGCATTCTGGAGTAGAAGGATGAAAACATATGTACAAGCACATGGATTTGATGTATGACAATCAATAGTAGATGGGTATAGAGAGCCTGCCACACCTCCAACAGATAACAATGGAAATAAACTCGGTCAAAACAATTCGAGAGCCAAAAATTCTATCTTGAATGGTCTAGTTGATTCAATATATGTCAAAGTTATGCATTTCAATTCCGCAAAGGAGATTTGGGACAAACTTTAGAATGTTTATGAAGGATATGCCAAAGTCAAGGCAACAAAGATTCAAACTTACAGAGGTCAATTTGAACAAATGAAGATGAAGGAAGATGAAAATATTGTAGAATAGTTTTTATGAGTTGATGAAATAGTGAATGAAATTAAGGGATTGGGAGAAGAAGTTGACGAATCTATAATTTTTCAAAAAGTGGTAAGATCTCTTCTAATAAGACTTGATCCTAAGACTTCAACACTATAAGAAATAGAAGATATAAGTACGATAAACATGGGTGAGCTACATGGAATATTCACCGCGTATGAAATGAGAATAGAACATGAGAACCCATTTACAAAGGAAGCAACATTCAAAGCCTCCAAGAAGACAACTAAAAAGAGAGAAAAATCCAAAGTCAGAATGTAGCTGCAACGATTCAGAGGAAGATGAAGAAATGGAAAAATTTGTAAGAAAGTTGCAGAAAGGAACATGTAAATACAAAGGTAAGCTTCCTATGAAATGTTTTAATTGTGGTAAAGTTGGTAATTTTGAAAATAAGTGTCCTTATGCTAGGAAGTCAGATAGTGATGAAGAGGAATATCCCAAGAAAGAAAAGAAATATCAAAAGGGAAACAAGAAAGACAAAAGGAAAGTCTTCAAGAAAGATATCCACTCAAGAGAAGACAATTCCTCATCGGATGAAGATGATGAAATCAAAAGTGATTAAAAAAAGGTACTATTTATGGCTAGGGAAAATCAAACAAGAAACTCTGATAGTTCCGAAGATGAGGGTGAAGTTGATCTCATAGAAGAATTAATTAGTTCCTTCGAAGAACTAAGGAAAGAAAGAAAGAAAAACAAGACACTCAAGAAAGAAATAAAAGAAAAAGGAACCCATAATATCAACTCAGAGGAGGTCAAGTAGATAATTATGAAGTTGAAAGTCTAGGTAGAAGAGGATAGAAGGATTGAAGAAATACTCATAAGTTAGCTAGCAGAGAAGGAGAGGATGATTGAAAGGTTTGAAGCATAAGTAGTCACTCTAAGAAAACATCTTTAGAAGAAGGACATGCAACAAGATATCACCAAGACATTGGACAAGATCATCAACAATCAAAGGCCATACTATGACAAGTCTAGACTAGGATACAACCAAATGCAGACTGGAAAAGGTTCAATCTCCATGATGAAAGAAACATAACAAAAGATTTATGCAGAATTTCTCAAAGGAAGGAATCATGGTCAACAAGAATAAGAAAGGAATGAATACAAAATACCTTCTAAATTTAGGAAACAAAGAAACGTCAATCATGATCAACCAAGATAGGAGCCCAAAAGGAATACACTACAAAGAAAATCATTCACTCCCAGGTATGTAAATTTATTTTATGGTCATTTTTTTTATTGTACTAACTTTGGACATAAGGTTGCATATTGCAGGGCTTATGAAAGGAATGATAAAGAAAGAATTGCTTATGTGACCCCAAAAAATTTTGAATGCTACAAATGAGACAACTATGGACACATAGCTTGAATTTATAGAAGTGTGATAAAGCCTCCCATGAAAGAAAATATTGATGACAAACACAAGAAGGTTTGGAGAAGAAGTGAAAAACAAGAGGACCAGGTAAATGAAGAACATGTCCAAGGAATCATACTTTCAGTATTTGCAGCAACACAAGATCATGATGAATTTATAAGCAAATAGGAAAGTGTTGGAATTCAAGTAGAGGATGAAGAAGATGTCAAAATTGAGGATGATGACAAAATTCAGGAAGAGGATGAAAAGGAATATGTATTCACAGATGAAGAGGAAGATTACACTGCATCAAAGAAGGTATTGTTTTGAGCCATATGACTTGGAGGCTACCAATTAATATGAATAATAGACAGGGGGAGTCAATGCAATAGCTGAGATAGATTAGAGATCCATATTTCGAGCATTTTACAGAGTTCGAGTAGATAGACTCAGAGTAGTCAGTTAGTAGAAGTAACTGTGACATATGAGTCAAAATTGAGGACAATTGAGTAACATAATCTTGGAAAGTATGGACATAGATGGATTAATAGGTTTGGACAAACATATGACAGTGGATGAAAGCATGGATTCAGAGATTGGGTTCACATATTTGTTCATATATTCGTTCAAAGAATGGTTCAAAGATAAAGGAATATTATACAATTGATGATAATTATACAAGAATATTTGAATGCTTATTCTTGAATGCGTTTTATATATGTTAGTTGATTACTCAAGGAAGCACCAATGGAAAAAACATCCAAAAGGTAGAAGGTACATGAAGACCTATATTGATCTACACAACAACATGAAAATAATTTATTAGAGAGAGAGATATCCAGAAAGGAAGATCAATAGCATACAGATAGAGAGAAACACCCATAGGGGAATCTATTATTTTAACCATGATTGGTTAGAGAAGGTACAATGTCAGATCAACAAGGGGAGTTAATCCTTTGTCAAAGGGAGAGAGAGAGAGTAATAAGAGGCTTGAATATAGGGGGAGAAACTCAAAGGACAATGCAGTCAGGGGGAGAAACCCAAAGGATAGTTTAATTAGGGGGAGTAGCCACAAAGGGAGACACCCTTTGCCATTGATTTCAAAGGGGCAGAGATAGAAACATTGAAGAGGAGCGATGATCACAGGGGGAACATGAGCATGAGTGTTTCCATGTCTAAGTGTTGCAATCATTGTTGGTGTTACCATCAATGCTAAAGGAGGAGATTGTTGTAAAATTGGTTTAGAAAGTTGGTTCTCATTGATGTCAACCTTTGGATAGTGATGTTGGAGAGTAATTCCAATAGTTATATTGATTTCAAACCTTGGATAGTAATGTTGGAGAGTAATTCCAATAGTTATATTGATGTCAAACCTTGGAGAAGTCCGACAAGGAATTCCGATAGCACAAAGGTATGAGTAAGGGACTCGAGTTTGTTTGAGGTATAAAGGGATGAAGATCAATATATATGCATGTAATACTATCATGGATGTATAGTACACATAATTCCATTTTTGGTGATATGTGGTACGCCACATAGTTCCTCATGGTTTCAAAAATATGGCCTTGAGAATTTGGAGAACCCCTTAAAATAATCTAGAATCCCCTAGAAGGACAACAAGAAGTCAAAGCTTCTAGAAAGTTATAAAGAATATTCCCTAGTCAAAGTGGTTGTATAAGAAATGAATTAAATAATGAAGTGGTTACAACAAGAAGGGTAAATAAGTTATGTGTTGACTAATTAAAGAAAGTTAGTTGTAACAAAAAAGTGGGTTAGCCCTAGAAGATGGAGAAAGGGGTAAAACAATTACAAGGAAACTTCTAGAGGAAGGAACTTGGAAAAGTATAAATAAGAGAGGAAGGGAATCCTATTAGCACATACCTACCTATTGAAAATTATTGAATATCTATTTTGTGAAAGGTTATTTGCAGGTATACATTGAAAATATGAGAAAGCGTAGGTTTGAGGCAATGAAGGTCTGAAGGAACAAAAGTTTCATAGTTGTAGATAAAGTGAATGAAACAAGATTTCAAAGGTTATTTGAGAGCTGCAAGCAGAGAGAAGCACGAATATCCACGGGCCATAGAAGAGGAAAGAGTATATACCTGCGAGCTATAGAAAGGGAAATTGTGTATCTGTAGAAAGGGAAAGGAGGAAGATACTTGTTCCAGGTTGTAGGATCTGAGAAGAGACTACAGGTCTGTTGGTATGAGATATGAAGCATTAGGTCAATTACAAAATGTAAAGGTATGTCTATATGTTTACGAGGTTATATCTTAGTGATGTCGTGGGGCATGCTCGAGGAAGGACTTTGTGAGGTTTGGTTTATGACCTCTTGGATGTATGGTATCTGTTATAGAAGTATGATTTGAGGAAGATTTGTTGAGGCACATTGATGGTGCACCTAGCTTGGTTTTATTGACATATCTTGTGGTGCATTGTGAGAGGAATTTTTTAGTAGTCTTTTGATATGATTGGCTTATGAGTGGTACATGTTAAGCTAGATAACATTGAAGTTTTGGCACATGGTTTTATGTAAGGGTTTATGGTTCTCAGTTTATGGATGATATAATGCATTGATAGAACCCATTTTTTGGTTAGCTTGGAGTATGTTCTTGTGCATGGTTTATGCACTTGTTGTGGTATAGGTTTGTACTTGGTTGTGATTGGTACATGGTTTGTAGAAGCATGTGTGGGTGATGGTTGTGAGTTGTTATGAGTAGTTTTGTTTGATGCACATCCTAATGATATTGTGCATATGGTTGAGATTTGTTTTGGTGATTGGTTCCGGTGATTGGATCTAGTTTGATTGATGATATTATTGTTACAGATTGTTGGTACATGTTGTTTGGTACAGGTTGTTATAGGTTTCTGGTATAGGTTGACTTGACAGGTTTAACAGTTACAATTTGATAGAAGCATAGACAGTGACAGTGAGACTGGGTGAGTTTGTAGTAGTCCGCGAGTTGCAGTGAGGACATATGCAGACATCCATGAGTTGTAGTTAATAAGGGAACATATACCTGTGTGTTGTAGTATAGACATGCCATAGATTTGAAGGAAATAGTTGAATAAGGATGATACAGGTTATGACAGAGTGTTGGCATAGGTTGACAGTGACAGAGTGACAGTGGTAGTGATTGATTCAGTGACAGTGACATGTTTTCTACGTTTGGTATTTATATTTCAAGGCGGTTGGACGGGGAAAGGAAAGGGGGTTCTAGCCTCCTTTCAGTTGGTGCCGGGGAATTGGGGAGTTGGATATTCCTTTAGTTTGGATCCTAAAAAATAGGTGGTTGTATCTACCTTCCAATTGTAGCCGAAGAACTCAGGGGGTTGGAGCCTCCTTTTGGTTGGAGCTAGATAATTAGGGAGTTGTAGCTTCCTTTAGGTTGGAGCCTGAGAAAATAGGGGGTTGGAGCCTCCTTCTGGTTGGAACTAGAGAATTGGAAGTTGCTTCTTCCTTGAATATAATTCTTGACATATAATAAAAGAATTTCATGGTTTTCTCCCGCATTAGGTTTCCACGTAAACTACTTGTGTACTGTGTATTGTGTGGATGTGTATATTATTGTTCATTATGAAGTGATGGATGTTAATATTTATGTTGCAATAGTATATTGATGATGAAATGATGAACATTGTTAAAAAATTTGAAAGAATATACATTGCGGTTTAAAGGATTAATAAGTGGTATAAATTGCTCATTACTGATTCACCCTCCCCTCTTAGTAATCCAACATACTTCATATAGCATATGGTCGTGCACAAATTTATTGGGACTATATCATCTTAAAATAACTTTCTTCCTAAGATATTTTCTAGTTATTTAATTGATTTGTTTTGATTCCTTACAACCCCCAGTGATATAAGCACTAGCTTTGACACCAATTGTAATATCCTATGTTTCTAGAACAAGACTAAAATTCAATTTTAAAAAAAATTGTCATTTGTTAAACCCAAAAAAAGAGTCCAAACATTAAATGTATATCGATATAAATGCATGTAGGTAAGTGATTTTTTGAGGTGATGCGGGTTTTTCTAGGGTTTATTTAGTACTTGCACTGTGTTGGAGGAAAAGTGGCACTTTTTTGTCTAATGCAAAGGTCCTAATCATGGATGAGTACCTTTCCTTGGTGGACTATTAAGAGAAATATGTTTCAAAATTAGAGAGTTTCACATACCCCTCTCATTTCATTTCTCATTCTTTATCCATCAATGGAGATGCACCACATGCCAAGGTGGAGGCCTCTTTTACTCCAAATCTCCTATCCTTCCTAGATCCAGACAATTCTATGACAAAATCTGATTTTTTGGGATCAGGGAGTCTAGAGGGAGTACAATCCTTTATGCTCAAATGACAAGAGATTTTAATCAATCTAGAGCTTTATCTTGTTGGTATTATTCTAGATTCTTCTTGTGTTCCTCCTATGCAATCCTTTGTGCCCTTATCTTCCTGTGCCGAGCCAAGAAAGGGGGATATCGAGGCTTCTGTATTTATTGGTAAAATATTATCCTAGATGAGCTCCAAGGTGGTGTGCAAAATGATGGTGGTATCCCAAAGAAAAAGTGTCGGTGGGTAGTTCTAACTCATAGAGGAAGTGCTTCATTGGAGGTGGGACAATATCTCAAGGTTAATCAAATTTTAGAGATCGAGGTCCGAGCCTTGGTTGGCAAATTATGTGGTCGAAGGATTTTGGTAGTTAGCCTCTCAGCATGGATGGAACCACTTTGGAAGCTGGTCCTAGGATATGTTATTGTTTTCCACCTCTTATTGCGAGGCTAGATAGGTTTTTTTATTTCATTCAATTGAAGATGCCTTGAAAATTCTGGTGGTGAGATGGTATTTTGATAAGCATATTCTTTGTGCAAAGCCATGGCATCCCCTTTTTGACGCTAAAGTATAAGTCCTTTCTAGTTATCCTAATTGGATAAAGCTTCCAAATTTACCTTTGGATTTCTAGACTAATGAGGGTCTTAAGGAAATTGGGGAGATTTTGGATATGTTCATTACCTCATATGATATCTATAAATCCAACATTCATCGAATAGTGGCTCAAATCCTTGGGGATTTGGATCCCTGATAGGGAATTTATGAATATTTGGATCTAGATTGGGGGGAAAGGAAGGACCCTCAACCCTTGGACTATCTCAATACCCCATTCAAATGTTCTCATTGCCACAGAGTTGGACATATTATGTCGGAGTGTACTATAGTTTTGGAAATATTTCCATGGATTTATTGCATCTATCGTGCATCCTATCTGTTATTGTCATGAAATCAGGTATGGAGAGGGTATTTATGGCTCATATGTTCCTGGAATTCCTAATTCCGAAAGGGAGCAAGTGCCTTAGGTTTTAGCCTTAGAGAATGTTGGTGAGCTTCCATATTTGTAAATTGGTGAATTCCCTATTCATTTAAATGAAGAGAAGTCGATCAAGGTAGAGGAAAACATACATCGGGTTTTCCTTGGCGAGGATTTTGAGTTGACAATGTTTCAATGGAGAAAAATTGAATCAATATGGACAAAGAGTTATCCTTCATCCAGAAATTATGGAAATTTTTGTCTATATTTTATCCCTCCTTTTTTTCTCTCTCCATTCTTGGGCCTACTTTAAATGAGAAAAAAATTGTCCGTTTCTATTCATTTGTTGTAGAGGAGCCTTCTCCTCTGGTGCAACATTTGTGTCAACTAAGTGTTTTGTATGTTGTTTACCTAGATAATGATTCAAATAGTTCTTTTTGTAGAGTTAAGAGTCCTCAAAAGACCTCCTCCTCACATTCTTTGTCTGCCTCTTTGAGTAGGGACCCATATTTTCTTAGGCCTAGGGATCCCCCTTGGGATATCACTGTCCCTGGTTGGTTAGATTGTGAATCCTCTATGTATTATGGTATTGGTAGAGCAATCCGAAAGTCCACTCTTAAACATGCTCAAGAGTGGGCTTCCCACGAAGTCTCACAAGGAAGGGAACATCTCATTTCTGGGGTTCTTAGAGCTGGAAAAGCTTTGTTTCAAGGGTCTCCATGAATATCATGTATGTAAATATTTGATGCCTAGGGGGTAGGGCCAAGAAATTATCCCTTTGTAGACTTATCGAAGAATATTTTTCGACAATTGTTCTTATCCAAGAATCAATGGGTTCTAGTGAGTAATTTATTCCTGAGATGGTGAAACTTTTTTCAGGTTGGGGTTTTTATTGGATGGATTCTGTTGGAAACATTGGTGGTTTAATTTCAAGTATGTCTCATCATTGTAAGTTATTTAAATACTTCTCAATTCCCTCAGATATCCTTACTGACATTGTTGGCATGGAATTGGATCATATCTTTTCTGCCCTCAACCTATATGGATTGTATGAGGGAAATGCAGATTTCTAGACCATGATTTTTGGATTACAATGTATTTGCAAGGATGATCTCATCATTGGTGGTAATCTCAAATTTACTATTAGCAAGGAGGAGACTTGGGTCCCTCGACTCAAGAAGATAAATTGGCACACTTTATTATTGACAAGTTATAATGAAATAGATTGATCGACGTAGAACCTGTTTTTCTTTGTCCCACATGGAACAATAATAGAAAATGGGAGGAGGGAATTGTGAAATGTTTGGACTAATTCTTAGCTTCCCCTATATTGCTAGAAGTTATTGGTTTGTATTGGTAATTGGTGGGACTTGTTTGTGCTTCAAACCACTTTCCTATTTTTCTAGAACTGGTTCATCTCGAAGGGTGACCAACCCCCCCCTTCAAATATAATTCATCTTGGAATAATTTGGAAGAATTTATGTCTCTGGTTTTGGATAATTGGGAAAATTATCACCCTGGTTCCAATTTTTCTACAAGTATGCAATTTGTATTGATTCTTAGGCGACTCAAGGGTCTAGTCTCTTCATGGGCCAAGGAGAGACGGAGGGTAGTTGATTTGAAACTAAACACCATTAAAGGTAAGCTTGAAAATTTATATGGCATAGTTCAATGATTGTAGGGGGATTTAGATGTCATCATAGAATATAGGAATACGGAAAACCATAGGTACTCTTTATTACTAGAATAGGAGCATAACTAACACCTTAAAATCCGATTTCTATGGATCGAGGCAAGTGGCCACAACAAAAAATTATTTTAGAGTTCACCAATTTCCAAAAAAATAAGAATACTATGTGGGAGCTAGCAGATGAGAAAGGTAAGAAAGTTCAAAGGTTTCATAACCTTGTGGCTCTAGGAGTTGATCACTTCGAAGGTTTATTTAAGAAACCTAAGTAGATAAGGATGTATGTTATTCTCAAACAAATTGAATTTTCCCCTCATCTCATTAATGAAGAGGAAAATGTTGAACTATTTCGAGATATTTCTAAAGATGAGCTTCGGGGGGTTTTATCCTCTTTCAAAAAAGACAAAAGACCTAGGCCAAAAGGTTGGACTGTAGAATTTTTTGAGAAATTTTTTGACATTGTGGGTGATGACTTTCTTTTGATGGTTGATGAGGTTTGAACTACAGGTAAGATACTTCAATACATCAATGCCACTTTTATAGCAATTATTCCAAAGATAGATCGATCCTCCTCTTTTAATGATTTTAGAGAAATCATTCTTTGTGTTAGCACCGGAAGTCACCTCTGGATTGCGGTAGAGGTAAGCCCAGTACCCATTAATTTATGTGTCACAATGAACAATTTTAAAGGGAGTCAAATGGGTGCAGGATTAGGATAATATCATTTTAATTCATAAAACTGGACCATCACGCACCCGCAAATGAGGTCTCGATTCAAATTTAGTCAGTAAGTTGTAGTAAGGGTGAGCATGAGGAATAAATTGAGGAGAAAATGAAAGGTCTTCTCTGGACAACAAGTCTTCTAGCAGCCTAAGGAGGAAAAACTCAGAAAACAAGATCTTCTTGGATTCAGAGTCTAGGAGACTGAAAACGCTATAACCGGGCTATAATCTAACATCCATTACAAATCAGTCATAAACATCCATGCGAATCCTTCAATCATGAACATTCAGTATCAAAGGCAATAAAGCATGGAAACAGGAAGCTGACTTTCATTAAACCATAAGTCTTAGATCAAATTACATAACCATATAAACAACGTGCTTTATAAAAACTTTACAATGCGAGAGTGTAGCTCGACCATCGACCCTCACAAAATATCAAAAATACATACATATGCTCAAAAATTCTCCCAACAGAGGCATGCTCTAGCCTCTCGTCCAATGCCATACACATGTGTCTTCTTAGTTAGACCGCACATGTAGTCTCCTTTGTGCATGCCTTCCCCTGTCAGATGCAAGCTCTCCTCTGCTAGTCCTTTATGGATTTCCATTTATGGGGTGAGACAAGGTCTCAAATGCCACCTCACTTAAGTAAATGCCTTTTCTCGAGATTGAAATGCGACTTAATGCCCAGGGGGTTTCCACACGCTTCTCTTAGATAGGATGCTATATAAATGTGTGATTGCGGGGTCGCTCAAAGGTGGTTTGGGTTCACACCGCTTTTGAGCCTGCAATCCACCACCTTTTTCCACATATTACTTTTTCCAAACCACGTCTTCAATTGCGGGACTGCTTAAGAAAATTACCACCCGAGCACGTCGCGTCCCTACAATGGACTGTGGCCATCGCTCTTGTGGTCTTGGGTGAGGATTTACGATCAACAACTCAAATATGCCCTCTTTAGATCAATGGATCAGATCTTCCCTTTTCGAATCGAGGGCTAAGATCTGCTTTGGGACTTCGGGCTTTGACCTTTCTCATGGCACTATACTTCGTGCAATTTTGAAATCCTGAATACCCGGGGGCCATTAATCTGAAATGCTCCTGGAATATCCACCGTTGAAAAAATTCAACCTATCTGTTTGTATTTTAAGCCCGAAATGAGTTGCTCTTCATGTTGCACTCAGATGCTTCCTATGTAGACCATGAAATTGGATGACCTAATGCCCTTGACAACTATATGTGATAACATTTAGCTCTATATTGGATGGCATGCTCCCCGAGAGCTGCCAAGAACAAGTAGTTTCAGTTTCCTTTTGCATTGGGCTATGGAGTCATGCTAAAAAAACATCCTGTTGAGGATTAAAGGCCGACAAGCACACTATCCTAAAAATGAAAGAAAAATACACAGGCTCCGAAGGATCTTATTTATGTACATTCCTATACTAATTGATTTTTTACATAGTGTTAGGTGATAGAAAACTTCCACCATAACCATTCAAGTAACTTCCTAACTGGAAGCTCCTTCACTCTGCTCGTGATTAGTAACAGATGATGCAACCGTGACATCAGAGTGGTTACATCCTTCAACTTTCTTCCTAATGATGAGGTTAGGATAAAGATGAGTGGCTTCAAAACATGAAGGAAATACAACTCCATGTATTCCTTCACAAGCTCATAGGCCAAGCAGAAAACTCCATAAATTTATAATAGGCAGCCTGCTCTGTCACACAGCTGCTCACACATGGATGGATATCTCTGATAGGCACAGGTGGATGAGAGGCTGATGCAGGTTGACTGACCTCAGATGATGGCTTCTCACTTACAGACTCTCGACAAGAGATAAACTTCCCCTTCTGCTGCTCCTTTTCTTCTTTGTCTGCTCTGAAAACATCTGCTAGCTGAGAGCAAGAAGTCTCTTCATGTGTATCCAAGGATGGCTCTTTCTCTCTATCATGCTACTCTTAGTAGGAGATTTCACTTTCATAAGAAGATAGGCAGCCTATTCTTTCTTCTTATGAATATTCTTCAGGGGTAGGTGAGCACATAACTCTTTTATCTTACAAAGAGAAAAGATCAATATCTTGATTCTTTTCTTCAACCATTTCTTCTTTTAAATCTGAGACAATAGGTGTACTAGGAGCGTAAAATAATGCATCCATAGTTATGCCATCATAACTATTATCATCAATCATATCTGGAAGGACTTCTTCTTGGTAATTAGAGAGAGAAAAATTTTCATCTGTATTTGCAAAATACTCACTTTCATCCTTTCTTTCTCTCTCAATCATATATTCATTGGACTCATCACACGAGGAACACTCTATCATCTACAGAATGTGGAGTGAAAACCTCTTACAACAGTCATAAAAAATAAGACGAGCCACGTAAATCTTCCCATAATATGAATTAAAAGCATCGTGAAAATCCTTCAAAGAATGGATACTAGCAACAGGGAGAGATAGGCACCATCCAAGAGCATCGTCTTCTAAATAAAAAATGAACATCTTGATCCAGACATCCTCATGAAAGAAGCCATGTTCAAGCATGCATACATGAAATTTTAATAAGTGCTCACTGGGATGGTCATGCTTGCTTCCTCTGAATATCATAAGGTAACCATCCCATTCGTTTATAGCCAACACTGGATATGGATAACCATATATGGCTAAGAAATTGAAAGGGGCAAAATTATGAGCAAAGATAGTGGAGAGATGTGGCTCCTCCTTTTCTCCTTCATGGCTCTCCCTAAGATTAGTTTCACAATCACTATAAACAAGAACCATGCAAGAGCTCCGCTCTTCGTCGTCTTCGCTGGGATATCTGTCAAAAGCTATTTTTGTTCTTGGTCAATATCTGATAACACTTCTTCATCATAAGTAGGGATGCTAAGAAAATCTGTTTCCATGACTAGAATATCCTCTACATTTTCTTCGTAAGAGCGACGAGCAAAATATGCCTTTAATTCCTCTATACTTGTAGAAACTGATTGTATCATCTCCATAATCTCCTTCGGGGGATGTCCCTCATCCTCACAACTTTTTCAAGAACAAACTATGTCCTGAACATCATCTCTATACTCCTCACAATAGTTATGACATATTAACTTAGAGGAATAATACTTTTGACAAAACATATTGAATGCTGCATGAAATTCCCTTAGGGAGGAAATACTAGCAGGGGGTAAGGAATGGTACCATTCATGAGAATCACTTGCTAATGAGAAAATGCACATTTTTAATAATATATCCTCATGATGTATCTCCCACTGATGCATGAGTTCATGAAACTCACAGAGATGTTGAGTAGGGTTGTTCTCTTTATGCTCTCTAAATATGGGAAAATAATCTCCCTATTCATCCATAGTAGGGACAACATTAGGAAAACTAGAAACAACACAAAAATCAAAAGGAGCAAATCTCCAATCTAGGATTTTGTCCATTTCGAGCCAATGGAGTCGCCAATCGATTCTTTAATCATGGAGTTACTAGGTGAAAGATATGTAGTAAGAGTGTGTCTAGTATTTATTCACCATCAAAGACTATATCTAATCATTGTGTTCTCCCAAGGGCTACCAGGTGTAGCCATAAGCAGCCACACTGAAACAATGGATTTGAGATAGTGGAGTTGCTAGGTGCAAGCATAATATTCAAAGGTTCTGATTTCTGATGCACCTTTAGAATCAGAAGTTCGTTGTCGTTCTACCTAGGGAAAATCTTCAATTCGTCCCTGACAACGATGCCAGAAATGTTAGCACCAGAAGTCACCTCTGGATTGTGACAGAGGTAAGCTCAATACCCATCAGTTTATGTGTCACAATGAACAATTTTAAAGGGGGTCAAATGGGCGCAGGATCAGGATAATATTGTTTTAACTCATAAAACTGGACCAACATGCACCCACAAATGAGGTCTCGATTCAAGTTTAGTCAGTAAGTTGTAGTAAGGGTGAGAAGGAGGAAGAAATTGAGTAGAAAATGAAAGGTCTGCTCTGGACAATAGGTCTTCTAGCATCCTAAGGAGGAAAAACTCAGAAAACAAGATCTTCTTGGATTCAGAGTTCAAGAGACTGAAAATGCTATAACAGGCTATAATCTAACATCCATCAAAACTCAGTCATAAACATCCATGTGAATCCTTCAATCATGAAAATTCAGTATCAGAGGCAATAAAGCATGGACACATGAAGCTAACTTTCATTAAACCAAAAGTCTTAGATCGAATTACATAACCATATAACCAACGTGCTTTATAAAAAATTTACATTGCGGGAGCATAGATTGACCATCGACCCTCACAAAATATCAAAAATACATACATATACTCAAAAATTCGCCCAACAGAGGCATGCTCAAGCTTCTCATCCAATGCCATGCGTCTGTGTCTTCTTAGTCAGACTACACATGAAGTCTCCTTTGCGCATGCCTTCCCTTGTCAGACGCAAGCTCTCCTCTGCTAGTCCTTTCTGGCTTTCCATTTATGGGGTGAGACGAGGTCTCAAATGCAACGTCACTTCATTAACTGCCTTTTCTCAGGATTGAAACACGACTTAATGCTCAGGGGCGGCCACACACTGCTCTTGGATAGGACGCTATATAAATGCATGATTGTGGGGATGCTCAAAGGTGGTTTGGGTTCACATCGCTTTTAATCCCGCAATACACCACCTTTTGCCACGTATTACTTTTTCCAAACCACAAATTCAATTGTGGGACTACTCAAGAAAATTATCGCTCGAGCATGTCGCGTCCCCACAATGGACTGTGGTCATTGATCTTGTGATCTTGGGCGAGGATTTATGATCAACGACTCAAATCTTCCATCTTCAAATCAATGGATCAGATCTTCCCTTTTCGAATCGATGACCGAGATCTGCTTCGGGACTTCGAGCTTCATCCTTTCTCATGGTGCTATACTTCGTGCAATTTTGAAATCCCAAATACCCGGGGGCCGTTAATCTGGAATGCTCCTGGAATCTCCACCGTTGACAAAATTGAACCTGTCTGTTTGTATTTTAAGCCCGAAATGAGCTGCTCTACATGTTGCGCTCAGACGCTTCCTGTGCATACCACAAACTTGGACGACCTGCTGCCCTTGACAACTATATGTGATAACACTTTGTGACCGCCACTATAAAAAATAGCCAAAATCATTACTATTCATTTAAAGTCCATGTTAGAAAATTATATTATTGTTGAGCAGTTTGGTTTATTAATTGAACGACTAATACATGAAGCTATTGAGTCTATGTAATAAGGGTTGCATTCAATTAAGATCTACAACACCCAGTTTGACTTTTTAAAATTGACCTTTGTAAGGCCTATGACAAGGTTTCTTAGCTGTACCTTTTCCTTCTTCTTCTGCATGTTGGTTTCAAATTATCCCTATTCAAGTGGATCATGGATTGTGTCACTTATGTTTCTTTTGTAGTGATTATCAATGGGGAGGGCTCACCCTTTTTTCATCCAAACTGTGTTATTCGTTAGGGTTGTCCTCTGTCACCCTACCTATTCTTGCTTGTTTTCAATGGCCTCAGTCATGCAATTGTTGAGAATATGTTGTCATTGATGTCAATGACAATGTGACAATGTGACAGTGTGACAATGGACAATGCGATGGTGTGATAATGTGATAGTATGACAGTGTGATAGTGGACAGTGCGATGGTGTGACAATGCAACAATGCAACAGTGTGACAGTGCAACAGTGTGACAGTGCAACAATATGACAACATACAATGTGATGGTGTGGAAATTCTATAGTGTGACAACTGTCAGTGCGACGGTGTGATAATGCAACAATGTGAAAGTGAAATGATATGAAAGTGCGACAGTGGACAATGCGACGATGTGACAATGCGATAGTGTGACTGTGTGACACTGAGAAGTATGGAACTGCATGGTATGAATTGTGATGGAATGGACTGTGACATAATGGAATGAGCGATATGAATTGCGCGGTATGGACTGTGATAGAATGGACTGTAATAGAATGGACGATGACATAAATTTTTCCATTTGATTTATTCAAATAATGTTCGATAACATAATTTTTTCCACAATGTAACCATCATATGTCCACACAATTTATTTAGATGAAATTGTATTTGACATGATCTTGGTCTCGTCAAAGGTTGTACACAATATAGCCACCATACTTTATTTAGAAAAATTATAACTAATGAGACTTTGATATGATCAAAGCTTGTCCACATTATAACTGTCACATGCCCACATATAGGAAGGTGGACTTAGGAAAAATGCTATAAGTATGGATACACTTTGATTGTGTAGTGCATGGATATGAAGGGAAGAACCGACTGCAACTGTTCACAGGAATATAAATATAACTTCACAAATCTACATTGAAAGGTTTATTTTTTTTGAAATTAGGGAGGTAGGGTGATGCTTGGGCGAGGACTGTCAGTCCTTGGTTGCTTGATGTCTGTTATTTATAGGTTGGAGCTTATTTTGATTAGGGTGGCATGGTAGTTCTAGGGTGAGTTGGATCTCACAGAGGATAGGTGTCTTCATTACAGGTTGGTTCTTGTAATATAGGGAGTGGGTGCTTCCTTCCAGTTGTAGCTGGTAAATCCAGGGGGTTGTAGCCTCGTTCCAGTGGGTGCTGGTAAGTTGAATGAATGTAATATTGATGAATATAAGAAAATCATTAAGTGTTTTTCTCCCTCATTGGTTTTCCACGTAAAATCCTGGTATACTATGTTCACTGTGATGTTTTTCATTTATGCTTATCATTAAGTGTGTTGGTTTAATTTCTGTTTGTCATTAAGTGCGTTGTTTTAATTTCTACTTTTTCTTGTCATTAAGTGTGCACTACTGATAGCTTAAATGGTTGGAAGAAAAGAAATAAATTTAATTCAATACTGATTCACCCCCCCTCTCAGTATTGATGTGAGTTTCAAGAATTGGTATCAGAGTGAGGTTCCTTTAGTAACTATCTAACATCTAGAAGGCAGATCACATAGAGAATATGGAAATTCAAGATGTTTTTATTATTCAACCATACCTCCTCTATTCAATGGAACAAATTTCTCCTTTTGGAAAATCATAATGAAGGCCTACTTGATGTCTCTTGGTATGTAAATATGGAAGATCGTGGTAGATGGTTATAAAACCCCAAAAACTCTTCCAACTGATGAATTTGGTAAGAAATATTACTACAACAATGCTATATCTATGAATTCGCTCAAAGGTGGACTTGCATAAACAAAGTTTGTTAAAGTGATGCAGTTAGAATCCACAAAGAAAATATGGGAGAAACTGGTAAACAGATATGAAGGTGATGAGAATGTAAAATTGGAAAAACTTCAAGCCCTCAGAGTACAATTTGAAAGTCTAAGGATGAGTGAAGATGAGAATGTTGCAAGTTTCTTTCTTAGAGTAGATGAAACTATAAATACTATGAAAGGGTTGAGTGAAAATATTGAAGAAGCTGTGGTAGTTTAGAAAGTTCTAAGATCTCTTCCATCAAGATTTGATTATTTGCTATATAAGAAATGCATGAACTAGATAAAATGATTATGGATAGGCTACATGGAATACTGACTGCCTATGAGATGAGGACTAAAAAGGATCAGCCAGATCTAAAGGATGCAATTTTCAAAGCATCAGTCAAATCATGAACATCTCAAGACCATGATTCATTAGAACACTTCTCAGATGAAGAATAAGATAACTTTGTAAGAAAACATAAGAAAGGCTTCGAGAAATATAAAGGTATATTACCATTTAAATGTTTTCATTGTGGTAAAGTTGGTCATTTTTCTTCTAAGTGTCCTGTCAAACAAAATAACATCAATGAAAAGGAAAGAAAAGGCAAGGACAAACCTAATGATTTTGAAAAGTATTTTAAAAGGAATAATTTTTATTCAAAGGAGGATAGCAACATATATGAAGAAGAAGAAGATGAGCCTGATATAATTCTGGATGAAAAAATTCTCATGGATTTGGAGCAACACAAATCTGATCAAACATACACATAAGATTGTGAAGGTGTAGTAGACATCGAAGGATAACTCATTAGTGCTCTGGAGGAAATTTCCTGACTTGAGAAAAAGAATAGACTAAGAAAATAATAGTTGTAGGTATACAAAGAAAAAGACAATGATGTTAGTGAAGAAATAGTCATCCTAAAACACCAGCTAGAAGAAACCAAAAGAAAAGAAGAAGTATTGATAAATCAAATAAAATAAAAGGAGAATATCTGCGACAAACTAGAAGATGAAATAATCGTCTTAAGAAAAGATTTAGAGAAATATAAGACTCAAATAAAAATCATAAATGGATCTGAAACTCTAGATAACATCCTGAAGAATCAAAGGTCACTGGATGACAACACAGGGCTGGGATATAAATAAAGTTTAAAAAATTTCAAAGGTGAATCAAGCACCAAGAAGTCAACCAGTGGAAAGGCTACAAGTTATGAAAATGGTCTCAAGGGAAACAAGGGTCAACCAAACAATGAAAAATATGAAAAGAAGAGTCAATCCAAATTGAATCATCCCTATTATGAAGCAAGGAAGCAACATGAGTTTGAATATTATCAAATTGGCAGACAAAGATCAATTCCCACAAGTAAGTTTTTTATTCCAAGGCATCCAAATTTCTTTTATCGATATTGTTTCTCTTGTGGAAATTTTGGACATAAGGTTGTAATTTGTATGCTTTTTAGATACAACATAAATGTAAGAACAAGATTAAAAAAATCTCAAAAGGCTATGGTTCAAAATTCTTTCTCTCCTTTATTGAATGACATCAAGTGCCACATATGCAATAATTTTGGACACAAAGAAAGTGAATGCAGAAGCAATTTGTTTCCTATCTTAAATAAAGACAGAAAATAAGACTTTATCAAGGTTTGGAGGAAGAAAAATAAAAATGAATAAAATTGTGGACTAGCTCTATATGCCAACCATCAAGAAAATAAATGGTACATTGACAGTGGCAGCTCTAAGCACATGAAAGGAGATAAAAGTAAGTTTGAATTCTTAATTGAAGAAAAAGGTGGTAATGTCACTTTTGGAAACAATGCTCCAACTATAATTAGAGGAAAATGAACAATTGTTTTAGATGAAGATAGAAAGAGAAATACCAAAGCACATAATGTGTTGTATGTTGATGGTCTAAAACATAACCTATTGAGTGTAAGTCAAATGTGTGATCGAGGACACACTGTTATTTTTCATTCAAGAGGTTGTAAGGTAATGTATGAAAATACATGGAAGACTATTGTAAAGGAAGTCAAAACTTCATGGAATGTGTATGTTTTAGAAGAAGGCAAAGAAAAATGTCACATTGGTAAAATTGATGAAAGTTCGATTTTGCACAAAATACTAGGTCATCTCAGTTTTGATTAGCTTGTTAAGCGCGAAAGAAAATATGATGTAATAGAATCTCCAAACCAGAGAATACTATCTGCAAGACATGTCAGTTTGGAAAACACTCAAGAGTTCAATTCAAGGCAAGAGAACACTCCACCACTTGACCTCTTGAGCTGATTCACACAAATCTCTATGGCTCTACTAGTACATAATCCACTAGAGGTAAAAGATATTTCATTTTGTTAATTTACGACTATATCGAGATGGCTTGGGTGGGATTGTTGAGGCATAAATTTGAGGCTTTTGAAAAATTTAAAATCTTCAAGGCATAAGTAGAAAATGAAATGGACTTAAAAATCAAATGCCTAAGGTAGGAAAGATGAGGAGAATTGACATCTGTTGAATTCAATAGTTTCTGTGAAAAACATGGGATCAAGAGACATTTTTCTATTTCCATAACCCCTCAGCAGAATGGATTAGTGGAAAGGATGAATACAACAGTTCAATAAATGACCAGAGCCATGCTTGATGAATGAGAAGTACCCAAAACCTTTTGGGGAGAAGTTGTTCAAACTGTTGTCAACATCCTCAACAAAGCACATGTTGGTCCTCAAGTCTGCACTTGATTGCTAAAGGGAAAAGCTAGGCCACCTCAAGTTATGAATGGTTGTTTTTTTTATTAATGGGTCAATTAGAGGGTTGGTTTACCAAGATATGAGCATGGTTTGGTTGGCCAAATGTCATGGATGACGATCCTCCTTGGATGGGGGCACACTAAGGACAGACAAGTGAGACAGTAAAGGTAAGAAACAAAGAAAAACAACAAATCATTCAATGAACAATCTGCTACTATAATTTTAAGTCTTAAAATGTCATTCCAAGCATCAAACATGTACCAAAAACACAATTATTCCTATAGGTTGCAAAAAAATCAAATCTTCATCAAAGCATAGCTGTTATCACAGGTTGCATATTAATAAATACAAGTTATACAGTGGCTGAAGGAAAATAAATTCTACTTTGCACAAATCAAAACTGTATTCAAGATAAGAAACACATACAAATTTGGACACAAACACATTATCATCAATAGTATCTTCACTAGGTAGAGATATTTAATCCATGTGCAGAATGGGTCCAACCAGTTTTTGTATTGATATTTTTCTCCCAAAAAACTGAACCCTCAAAACATATAAAGAGTGCCTATTTATCATAGATGTGGAGGCCCTCGACCAGTGTGGAAATGAGGTTTCACTCTACACATCGGCTGTAAAATAACTTATTAACGTAACTAGAACAAACTGTTGGAGTATGTTAATGACTAATCTGAACTTAACTTAACAAAAGGAGTGGTTCTTATCACACAAAAAATACCACTTATTATTCTTTAAACTTAAAAGAGTCTTGAACTAAACAATTAAAAACTACTACTAGCAATGAAACTGGATTGATGCATGCATTGACATGAACTGAGATTTGATAGAAAATGACTAGGAGTGAAAGAACTGAGTTTTGCATTGAGCACTGACATGCATGCGTGATGTTTGAGTCCAATAGAGATAACTGGATATGTTGGTAGTGTTTTCCCCCCGACTTATCTCCTGGAGGAAAGAAGCAAGTCATATGGCGTTTTCCTGGAGTCTTTGATATTCTTTCTGCAGTCCGAGTTATAGCTTTTTGAGTCCCCTGGTTATGGCATTGCAGGGCCTGGATTCCAAAACTTATGTTCTGTACTTGTTGGCTATCACCGAACTACTTCCATATGAGCAATCTGATGACGTGGATTGACTCGACGTTCTTTGGTTTGGCACCCTTTTCAAACTCTAAAATATACCATTAAGGGAGATAAGCCACTCCAGTAATTCGATGTTTGGGAGTTTTGGAACTCATAATATTCATATCTCCCGGAGGTCCGGAGTCATTAACTACCACTTATGCTAATTAACCAGAGATTAAGACCTTGATCATTAAATATTTTGGGAGTTCGAGACTGTGAATTCTGAGTTTGAGAATCTCTCAGAGTGACAATGCTACATAGTGATGTGGTAGTTCGAGACCCACTTTAGCTATTCGGGGCTCCGACACTTCAGGTTTTTAGAGAAATGTGATCACTTTGAGTTGAAATACCCCAGAGTGCTAAACTCCCGGATTCATAACCACATTTATCTTAGTTAACCCTGGATTTATCCTTTAATCATTTGGCGTTTCAGGAGTTTCTTGACTCCGACTCTTTTGGAAACTGTGTTAATTCTCGATCAAAATCTCTAGGAAGAAATTTCCTGGGAGTGACATGGCGGCTGTGACCGCACTACCGATGACGTGTCATGAAAATAAGAGTGACACGTGTCACCTAGAATGGGGAAAATGGTGTGATGAAAATTCTCAAAATGAGTGCCACATGTCGATGACTGATGGATGCCATATGTCACCACGGATGAATGCTACGTGTTAGCATAGATGAGCGCTACGTGTCTTCGACTCTTCGGGGCTCGAGGGATTTCAAACACAAAGTATGTATAAATCTTGGAGGATCAAACTAGCAGAGTGACATGGAAATTCATGACTTCAACTCTTTGGCTCTTCGAGAGTTTATGAATATAGAGTATGGATATCTCCTGGACAACTGACCTCCCAGAGTGATGTGGCAGTTCAGGGCTCCGACCCTTCGAGGGTTCGGGAGCTTCTGAATTAAAACCTCTCGGATGGCTGATCCTCTGGATCTGATATGGCAGTTTGATGTCATATCCCTGATGTGTCACATAAAGAAGGGTGACACGTGTCACCCAAAAATTGGAAGATGAAGTAAGCAAAGGTGTTTGAAATGAGTGCCACGTGTCATCATGAGAATTGATTGCTAGGTGGCATGTGCCACGTGTCATCTTGAGGAAGCACCTGCATGAAAGGAACTCAAGAAATTTTGGGCTTTGGCTCTTCATTTGACATGGCCATGATGTCACTGCCGCTAACATGGTACTGATGTTTCGACATTCAAAAGTTTTGGAGTGTTGTGCTTGGAAATCCCCAGAGGACGATCACTGAAGCAATGCGACGGTTCCACATTCGAGATTTTTTGTATGTTGTGCTTGGAAATTTTGGCATCGAAGTCACAGAGTGGATTATGTTTAACTCTTTATATTAAACCTCACACAAGTTCTAAAACCCCAAATGTGCGATAGCCATTGATTTGATCGGCCTGTTGGATCTCCACCGTTGAAATTTAACCTATCTATTTTCACAATCTAGGACAAAAAATGACTGCTTTGAATTGCTGCGTTCTGTTGTGTGGAAGATTGCTATGCATACAAAGGACTTGGTGTTCCTGTTTCATGCTCAATCAATGGCAAACATGATGAAAATTATTTCGAACCGAATCATGACATGCAATTATCCTTTAAGAAAACATAAACAATTTGCGCAAAGAATCAATCAAGAAATATAATGATAAAAAACAAAGTCATTTAGAGAGGGAAACCAAATTAACCAACCAGAAGAGGAATAATAATGATGAAGGCATATGGAAAAGAGGAAGGAGGGGAGGGGGTGCAGACTTAGGTCTCAAGATTGGCTCCAACTAGGGATAACACTTCCATGTGAGGTGCTTAAGAACAAAATACCAGTGCCTTGGAATTAAATAACTTGATCCCACCTTCCTTCTCTTACCTTTGTTTCTATCTGCTAGCCATGCATATCTGCTATTGTCTCTCATCCATGCATCTTATAGAACTTAAAATTACAACTACACCCAGTGCCTTTGTTGGGCTATGGAGTCTTTATTCACACACAAACTAACCAAAAATGAAATGATCGAATGACGACCTTATTCAACTACAAACGAAAAATGAAATAAGCTATAGTACAAGAGGGACCTTCCCTCAGTCTTTCACAAAAAATAGTGTTTCAGGAAGCACTGATTTACTAGGCCTCCAAAAATTTTAGTATCATCTAGATTGTGTAAGACAAATATGTTATTTTCCAGAACCTCAACCACCTTAAAAGGAACAAACCATAGGTTATCAAACTTACCATGCTTGGATTTTTCTTCCCTTATGGAATCCCACCTCAGGACCATGTCACCTTCTCGAAAGATCTCCTTCTTGGTTTTCTTATCAAAATCTGATTTGATTTTGCTCTGGTATGATTCAATGATATGACTCAGTGCTTCCCTTTTCTGTTGAACTTCTATAATTTGAAAGATTCTCCTTTGCATTTCATTCGGCTCCTCCATTTCTTCTTGTAGTAATTTCAAAAGTGGTAGACCGAGATGAGTGGGAAAGACAACATCTATCCCATAGACTAGCTGAAATGGTGAGGTTTCCAAGGATCTCTTGGTGCTGATCCTATCAGCCCACAAGGCATACTTAAGTCTAGATTCCAAGGATTTCTTGTTTTCATTTAGTAATTTATTTATGATCCTGGTGAGAGTCTTGTTTGATGACTCAACCAACCCAATCCCCTTAGGATAATAGGGCGTGGAATGTGTCAAGTTGATGTTATACTGCCACAAAATTCAATCTTGGATTTGGACTTGAATGCCTTGGAATTGTCTATTACAATCTTTCAAGGGTAGCCAAATCTGGAAAAGATATTGGTTTCCAAAAAGTTCATAATCACTCTGTCAGTAGCATTCCTAGTGGGCACAACCTTGATCCATTTGGTAAAATAGTCAATGGCAGTGAGGATCCACTTATGTTGCCCACTGGAGGGTAGATTCATCTCACCTATGAAATCGAATCCCCATTGCTGAAAGGGTCTACTGGTAGTGATAGGTTTCAGGGGTAGTGAGAGTAACTTCTACTTCCTTGCAAACTTTTGACATTCATTGCATGCTCTTACTGTAGTGAATACATCAGAGAAAAGGGTGGGCCGATAGTATCCTTCCCATAGGATCTTGAGGGCTATAGCTTTCCAATGATGGTGTCCCCCACAAACTCCCCTATGCATATCTATTAAGACTGGCTTAGATTCATTTTCATCAAGACACTTTAATAGGACGCCAACATAATCCCTCCAATACAGGGTCTGATTTGAAATGCATAATTTTATAGCTTTTAATTTGATTTGGCCCTTGTCTTCTTCAAATCTAGTGGGCATTCTAGGTGCTGCATAAAGTAAATAATATCTTTGTACCAGGGTGAGGAAGAGTAGTTTTAAAATAGTTGCATTTTGTCTTGTCCAGACTGTGTCGTGGGTGCATCGGATTGGGTGAAGGTATGATGCAATAACAACACCTTATAGTTTGATTTTGATAACAACTTGGCAAGTCCTTGTCCCTTGATTAACTTGGTGAGATTTATGCAGGTCATACTCCAACAATTTGACAATCCATTTCCCTATTTTCCTTTCACTATCTGGTTGGACCATAATTTCTTTGACACTGCTGCTAGGAACATAGGCTATTATGTTAGACTGTAACACACACCCTGAAGGATTTCAATGCTTTGACCAATGCATAGGATGAATTTTCTAATATATCATACTTCATCTCAACATATGAGAGGGATTTTCTAAAAGAGGCTATGGGTTGTTCATGCTCTTCTTGATTCTTTTTCAGTATCACATCAACAATGGTTTCCTCAGAGGTGAAAGAAAAGAGAAAGAACTCTTTGGCATAGTCATGGTTGACTAATACAGGGGCTTCAACCAAGTCTTGTTTGATCTTCTGGAATGTTGATTTTTCCTCTTGTGATCACTTGATAACAACATATTTCTTAAGCATGTTGGTGATAGGCCTTATGATTTCAACAAAGTTGGACACAAAGCGCCTCAACAAATTTATCCTACCTATAAAACACTGAATAGACTTCTTGTTTCTAGGAATTTCAATTTTTTGAATGGCCTCCACTCTCTTATGTTCTACTTTTATGCCTCCTGCTGATATGATGTGGCCTAGGAGTTTACCCTTAGAAAAGTGGGACTTCTTGGGATTCAAAGAGATCCCATACCTTCTGCATTTTCAGAATATCTGCTTAAGGTGCTATAAATTCTCATCATCTGATTTGGAGAAAATGGTGATGTCATCCAAATATATAACCATAAATTTATCTTTCTCCCCCACAAAACCTACACCCATAACCCTCTGAAAGGTGGTCCTTGCATTCATCAGCCCAAAGGGAATTTTTTCGTACATAAATGTTCCCCAAGGGTTGGATAATTATGTTTTTTCTTTGTCTTCTTCACATACTGCTATCTGGTTATAACCAGAGTACCCATCCAACAAGGAGATTCTGTGGGAATCTACTACCCTTTGTAAAATATGGTCCATATTGGGCAGGGGGGTAGTTTTCCTTTAGAGAACACTTGCTGAGATTTTGGAAATAAGCAAACAAGCATATTTCCCCACTCTTTTTTCTCACAGGTACCAAGTTGGCCACCCAATCTGAGTACCTCAAGGGAACAATAATTATTGCTTCAAGCATTATTTTCAACTCTTTTTCAATTATGGACATCAGCATGGGATTAAATTTCCCGATATTCTATATGAATGGATTAGAACCATCCTTCAGAGGGATCTTGTGTTGGATGATGTTAGTGTCAAATGTCTTCAAATCCTCATACGACCATGCAAAAATATCAACAAAATTTTTCATGAGGTTGACATACCTGTATTTTTGTTCTGGAGGTAGTGCCTTGGACAATTTGACCATTTTGGGATTTTCAAGAGTCCTAATGTTGCAGTCCATCACTTCCTCTTCTTGATTTTTTATGGAAGCTCCTATGGAGACATCATGATTGTCAAATAACCTTTCCAATGGCACTAGACCCCTGTGGATGTGCTTCATTTTAAGTTCCAAAATTTTGTGGCCAACCACTTTGTTCATCAGATGAGATGTTTGTTGATCTCCTGATTCATCATCTTCACCTTCTTGATCTATTGAGATATTGGAGAATTATTCAATGGTCTTCAAAAATCTTTGCAGCTCCAGGTCATCACTAAAGACCTACCAGTGCTTTATGTTGTCTGGTATGGTTGTCCTGTGTTTGAATTCTACCTGATACTTGATATTTTGGCCAATGGGAGGTTTGAAGGTGCTTGCAGCCAATGTCAAAGAATCTGCCTTTTGATTTGCCTCTCTAGGAATGAAGGAAATATTAAATTATAGGAAAAAGTTGTCAACTAGGTCCTACACCTCATTCATGTATTGTTTGAGCCTCTGTTGTTTAGCTTGATATATTTTCTTGATTTGATTGATGATCAAATCAGAATCACCAAAGATTGCTAAACTATCGATGGCCATGTATTGACAACCCTCAATCCAAGCACCAAATCTTCATACTCAAATATATTGTTAGTAGTCTCGAATTCTAGCTTATAAGAGAGATTTATGACCTCCTATGCAGGGGAAATGAGGACTATACCATCCCCAAAAACTTATTTTGATGAAGATCCATAGAAATACATCTTCCACACTTTGTTCTGTTGATTTGTCAAAGGATGGTATTTTCATTTGGTGACTATAATTTATGGTTCATCACCATTTATATGAAAAACAGATGAGCCAATCTCATCCTCAACAACATAAATTGGGTGATTGCTTGGATTCTAATGGTTGCTAAAAATATAGGCCAATATGACCTGTCTATATAGCCTCTTGTGCTCTCCTCCAAAAACAAGGATGGTGGCATATGTGAGGTTCATTTGTAATGATCCTCCAACCTTCTTAGCTCACGTCCTAGTCAAAAGCATACCAAAATTGGGGGAATGTCAACCACAATGATGTCCATCACTACACTTTTCATCGGTAATTGTGCCAAAGAAACCACCAGATGTTTTATTAATCCCAAACATTTGATCTTTTTGTAGTTAAAGGAGTAAAGGTCTTGATAGGGCTTGGTGATTTCCAGACCTAGTTCCTCCATAACAAATTTAGGCATGACATTGTGTGAGGCATCTGAGTCCATGAGACAGTTCTATAGAATCTTTTCATGGACATTTAGAGATATGTAGAAAGGTGGAGAAGCATCAGAGCCATCCTCAATATGTGGGCCTACAATAATGGCTAGGTTCTCATCCTACAGACTAATTACATCAGAAGTTACAAAATAAGTAGGTGGCTACAAAATCTTCATAATGGATTGTTTGAAAGGCTCATTTTTCAACAATTCTGACAAAGGTACATGGATCTTGATCTTTCTCAACTCATGCTCTAGGATGAAATATGCTTGTGGCCTATCAGTTTCCTTTACTTTAGGGACAACATATTTAAATGGAGGAGGATGGTGAGCTTTAGCCAATGCACCCTTGCTTGGATTTGGCTTGGGAGGAACCTCTATTTTTCTGTTCTAATAAGAGGTGGTGGCTTTGGGAGTGCCTGTTCTAGGCCTCAAGTCATATTTATTTTGGGTTTGGTCTTGAATAAATCCCTCTTCCCATATCTCCATATCAAAATGATCTGACAAATGTGCTACCTCATACTCTTGCTGTGTTAAGTGGCTGGTGTAAAAATCTGTTTTACTGAAAAGTACAACAACATCATCCACAACATCACTATCTGCATCCATATCCTCAATATGATTGTTTTGGAAAGGAGGTGCTACTATTTGGTCATCAACATTCCTCCTCTCTCTCTGCAACACCTAAGGGGCATCATTTGACCTTCTAAACTGGTTGGGATTTCTGTTCCCAGCCCCTTGAAAATCTTTGTTTGGTTGTTTAGATTCCCATTTCAGCTTAGCTATTTCAGATGTCAAATCCTTCAAGATTTTGGTAATTTCATCAAGTTTGGGATCAAATGTGGCTGGGTTAGAGGAGGTAGGGGAATCCTCTCTCTATTTGTTCTGTTCCTTTTTAGATCTATTCTTTAACCGATATGATGCCAATATGTTGGACTCAACCTCAACGACTGCTTTTTGCATGGACAACAAGGTAGTGGATCTTCTCTCCCTCAAAAGAAGAGAGAATTATTCATCAAATGCATTGGAATGAGTGATATTGGTAGAGGCTTCTGTTGGTTTTATCTCATCTGGGATCCTACCATGCATCTTATTAAATCTCTTGGTGAATTCCAAAATAAGCTCACCATTATTTCTCTTAAGGGCCCCAAACTTAGTGATGTAATAAATATAATCCCTTCTATCCCCCCATTGCTTTATGAAATCTTCATCTAATGCATCAACATCCACAATGGAGGATGGAGGGAGGCCCCATAACCATTTTCTTACCTCCCCGTCAAGGCTTTGTACAAACAACCTCATCCACACATCTGAATAGTCGATGTTAAAGTTGTTTGCAAAGATGTAGAAGGCTACCAAATGTTCCTTAGCTGTGACATCCTCTTACCCATTATATCTGGGCAAATATTTCATGTAATATGTGGCTGGGAGTGCATGTAAACCTATAGGTAGAACTAGGGGTGCATATCTGGTAGAAATTATGGAATCCATCATGTTAACAACCATTGTTTGGGTAATAGGAATTTGAAGATTGATTGGAGATACATGGGTGGATGTTGGACTAGATGTTGAAGTAGAAAAAGGAGTTGAAGGTGTATGAGGTTCCTTGGAATTGTGATTCTCAGGGCTAGCAAATTCAAGCTGCTTGTGATGATGAAGAATAATAGATTCTTGAGGTGCAACTTTACCCTTGAGGGGTGAGGTATATCTCTGAGATAAGGTGGATTTTCTTAGTTGTCTTTCTGGCTCAGAGACTATTGCATCTTTCTCAGGTTTAGGATGAGCCTTAGTGGCTTTGGTGTGCTCATATTTGGATTTCTTGAGTCATTTTCTGGGAGCCACTATTTATTTTTTGAAGTTAACCCAGTGGAATCGCTAGGTGAAAGATGACAATCAAAATGTGTCTGATATTTGTTCACCATCAAAGGTTAGCTATGATTGTTTTAATTCTCCAAGGAAAGGATATTTCTTTACGCCGTTCCTCGACAATGATGCCAGAAGATGTTGGTGCTAAAGTTTGCACATGACTGCTAAAGGGAAGAGCTAGGCCACCTCAAGTGATGAATGGTTGGTTTTTTGTTTAATGGGTCAGTTAGAGGGTTGGTTTACCAAGATATGATCATGGTTTGGTTGGCCAAATGACATGGAAGAGGGTCCTTCTTTGATGGGGGCACACTAAGGACAAACAAGTGAGACGATAAAGGTAAGAAACAAAGAAAAACAACAAACCATTCAATGAACACTCTGTTGCTAGAAGTTTAAGTCTTAAAATGTCATTCCAAGCATTAAACATGTACCCAAAACATAGTTATTCCTACAAGTTGCAAAAAAAACAAATCTTCATCAAAGCATAGTTGTTATCACAACTTGCATATTAATAAAGATAAGTTATACAATGGCTGAAGGAAAAGAAATGTACTTCACACAAATCAAAATTGTATTCAAGATAAGAAACACATACGAATTTGGAAACAAACACACTGTCATCAATAATATCTTCACCAGGTGGAGATATTTAATCCATGCGCAGAATGGGTCCAACCAGTTGTTGTATTGATATTTTCTCCCAAAAAATTGAACCCTCAAAACATACAAAGAGTGCCTATTTATCATAGATGTGGAGGCCCTCGACCAATGTGGAACTGAGGTTTCCCTCTACACATCGGTTGTAAAACAACTTATTAAATTAACTAAAACACACTGTTGGAGTATGTTAATGAATACTTTGAACTTCACTTAACAAAAAAGAGTGGTTCTTATAACACAAACAATACCACTTATTATACTTTAAAATTAAAAGAGTCTTGAACTAAACAATTAAAAATTGATACTAGCAATGAAACTGGATTGATGCGTGCGCTGGAATGCACTGAGATTTGACAAAAAATGACTAGGAGTGATAGAACTGAGTTCTGCATTGAGCACTCGCATGCATGCACGCTGTTTGAGGCCACTGGAGATAACTGGATATGTTGGTAGTGTTTTTTCTCCCGACTTATCTCCTAGAGGAAATAAGCAAGTCATGTGGCGTTTTCTCAGAGTTTTTGATATTCTTTCTACAGTCCGGATTATAGCTTCTTGAGTTCCTTGGATGTGGTGTTGCAGGGCCTAATTCTGAAACTTCAGTTATGTACCTTTTGGATATCACCGAACTACTGCCAGATGAGCAATATGATGATGTGGACTGGATCGACATTCCCTGATTTGGCACCCTTTTCAAACTCTAAAATATTCCATTAACAAAGATAAGACACTGCGAGAATTCAACATTCAGGAATTTTGGAGCGTAGAATATTCATATCTCCTAGAGGCCTGGATTCATTAACCACCACTTATGCTAATTAACCAGAGATTAAGACTTTAATCATTAAATATTTTGGGAGTTCGGGACTATGAATGCTGAGTTTGAGAATCTCCCGGAGTGACAATGCTACAAAGTGACGTGGCAGTTCATGACCCACTTCAGTTGTTCGAGGCTCCGACACTTCAGGGTTTCAGAGAACTGTGCTCGCTTCGAGTTGAAATCCCCCAGAGTGCTAAACTCCTAGAGTCATAACCACATTTATCTTAATTAATTCGGTAGTTATCCTTTAATCATTTGGCGTTTCGGGAGTTTCTGGACTACAACTCTTTTGGAAACTCTGTTAATTCTCGATCAAAATCTCCCGGAGGAAATTTCCCCAAAGTGACGTGGCGGCTATGACCTCACAACTGATGATGTTTCATGAAAATAAGAGTGACATGTGTCCCCTAGAATGGGCCAAATGGCGTGCTGAAAATGATCGAAACGAGTGCCACGTGTTGACAATCGATGGATGCCACGTGTCACCATGGATGAATTCTATGTGTTAGCATAGATGAGTGCTACGTGTCTCTGGCTCTTCGAGGTTCAGGGTCTTTCAAACACAAAGTATGTATAACTCCTAGAGGATCGGACTAGCAGAGTGACATGGAACTTCTAGACTTTGAATCTTTGGCTCTTTGAGAGTTTCTGAATATAGAGTATGGATATCTCTTAGACAACTGACCTCTCTAAGTGACTTAGTAGTTCGGGGCTTCAGGAGCTTCTGAATTAAAACCTCTCAGATGGACGATCCTCGATATCTGACATGACATTTTGATTTCATATCGCTGATGTGTCACATAAAGAAGGGTGACACATGTCACCCATAAATGGGCAGATGACGTAACCAAAGGTGTCTGAAATGAGTGCTATGTGTCATCATGAGGACTGATTGTTGGGTGGCATGTGCCACGTGTCATCTTGAGGAAGGACATGCATGAAAGGAACTCAAGAACTTCGGGGCTTCGACCTTCGACTCTTCAACTGACTTGGCCATGACATCATTGTCACTGATGTGGTGCTAACGTTTCAACATTCAAGAGTTTTGGAGTGTTGTGCTTGGAAATCCTCAGTGGACGATCGTCGAAGTGATGTGACGGTTCGACGTTCTAGAGTTTTTGTATGCTGTGCTTGGAAATTTCAACGTCAAAGTTGCGGAGTGGATTATGTGTAACTCTTGTGATTAAAACGCGTGTGAGTTCTAGAACCTTGAATGTGTGAGAGCCGTTGATCTGATTGGCTTGTTGGATCTCCATCGTTGACATTTAACTTGTCTATTTTCACAATCCAGGTCCGAAAATGACTGCCGTGAATTGCTGCGTTCTGTTATGCAAAAGCTTACTGTGCATACAAAGGAATTTTTTGTCCTTCTACATGCTCAATCAATGTAAAACATGATGATAGGTATTTCAAACTAAATCACGACATGCAATTATCCTTCAAGAAAACAAAAAAAATTTGCACAAAGAATCAATCAAGAAAGATAATGATAAAAAACCAAGTCATTTAGAGAGGGAAACCGAATTAACCAACCAGAAGAGGAATAATAATGATGAAGGCATAGGGAAAAGAGGCAGGAGGGGCAGGGGTACAGACTTAGGTCTCAACAACACACATAAGAGTAAACAATGACAAAACACCTTATGAGTGGTGGCATGGCATACCAACATCAATAAAGCACTTCAAAATATTTGGAAGTAAATGCTACATTAAAATAAATGAAGATAAGTTAGGAAAGTTTGATTCTAGAGAAGATGAAAGTATCCTGTTGGGATACTCCTCCATAATTAAAGGATACAAATGCTACAACAAAAGGCTCCATAAGATAGTTGATAGTATAGATGTAAAGGTAAATGAAGGACCATTTCAGTCAGTGAGACTCCAGTATCATGTTGACTTAGATGAAGAACTAGTGAACAATGAAGCACAAAATGACAACATAAATGAGAGCCAGGAAGCAAAAGATTTAGAAGAATGGGAAAGAATGGAAACATCACAACCAGAGACTCCATCAAGGTATGTTCAAAAACATAATCCAAAAAGTCAAATTCTTGGAAATAAGGAGACAAGTGTACAAACTAGAAGAAAACTTGTGGATACATCTACCTTTGCAAACTTTGCACTGTACTCTATGATTGAACCCCATTGTTTTTTAAAATCAAGCCAAGATCATCATTGTATTAAAGCCATGAATGAATAACTAGACCAAATAGAGAAAAAAAACAGGCGTGGGATCTTGTCCCAAGACCAAAAGACAATAATGAAATTGTAACTAAATGGGTATACATAAACAAGTTGAATGAAGATGGACATATAGTTAGAAACAAGGCCAGATTGGTATGCAAAGGGTATGCTCAAGTTGAAGGAGTGGACTTTGAAGAAAATTTTGCCCCTATTGCAAGAATTGAAGCCATTAGGATGTTTTTGGATTTTGCATGCTACAAAAATTTCAAAGTTTATCAGATGGATGTCAAATAAACATTTTAAAATGGTGATCTGGAGGAAGACGTTTATGTGGAACAACCAGAAGGATTTTTTCTAACTGATAAAAAGGATTATGTTTGCAGTTTAAAGAAAGATCTATATGGGCTAAAATATGCTCCAAGAGTTTGGTATTATAGATTAGACAATTATTTTCACCAGCAAGGATTCAAAAAGGGAGTTGTTTATAATAACTTATACATCAAGGCTGAAGGTAGTGATTTGATAATTATTGTGGTATATGTTGTTGACATTATTTTTGGTAGTAATATTGAGTTGATGAGTAAGAAGTTTGTAGATGTAATGCAACAAAATTTTGAGATGCCCATGTTAGAGAACTCTCTTTATTTCTTGGTTTACAATTTCATCAATACAAAAAAAGAATTTTTGTTTCCCAAAGTAAATATCTCAAGGAAATTTTGAAGAAATTTGGAATGGAAAACTGCGCACTAATAAACACTCCTATGAATACTAGTTGCAAAATTAGCAAGGACGATGATGCTTCAGAGGTATATCAAACCATGTATAGATCCATGATAGGTAGTCTACTTTATATCACAACTTCAATACCTGGCATCATGTAAGCTATTTGTTTAGTAGGAAGGTTTCAGTGAAATCCCAAGGAAAATCATGTTCTTGCAGTCAAAAGAATATTTAGGTATTTTCAAGGCACTAGTGATTAGTGTTGGGTTGTTATATTTTTCGTAGTGAAGGTCAAAGTCGAGGTGGATCGAAAAAAATTCAAAGGTCAATGTTAGTTGACTAGGTAAAGTTGAAGTCGAAGGTTGAGGAAATTTGACATGGTAAAGGCATCGACAGTAGGTCAAAGAAGTAAACCAACATGAGGTCGACAAGAAGACGTGTGGCGACCAAATGAATATTGAATGAAGGCCGATTGGTAATATGAATTGGAGTCGACTGTAACATAATCCTGAGATATGCGGGGTTCATAGACAATGATCTACATGGATATGTAACTGTTTTTGGGCGCCAAGTCTTTAGGGTTTTTACTGTTGTAAAGCCTATTAAGATGTGTGTTGCAAGGCTGTAAAGGATAATGAATTAATCAATGTCTTTAGAGTAATATGTAGATGTAGGTTGTTGGTCATGCAGATGTAAGCTGGATTGACTACATGGTTGATCTTACATAGGAAAGAGGGTATGATGTCGATTGTCTTAGGTGTAGACCAAGGTTAGACATGTAACCTTTTATTCAGATTGAATAAGACAACAAGAGAGAGGAATGCTCAAAGAATGCTGGTTTTCCCGGTTTGTGTTTCCAAGGTAAAATCTATGTGTATTGTGTGATTTCTTTGTCATTTACATTCTTGATTAAATTCTTCTTCTCCTTTTCTAGGTTTAGTGTGGACGTGTCTCTCATTTCCTGAAAAGTGGTATCATAGCTTAGGTCCTATAAGATCCATGTTATGATTTGACAAGTGTATCAGGTCTTGATTTACCAATCTTGAATCTGAGAGATAAACCCTTGGTACAATAAGAGTTGTAAGTCATAATTTGTGTTAAAGATCATGGTAAAGAATGGCAAGGAATTCAAGAATAGAGACAGAAAAATTCAATGGCCATAATTTTGAACTTTGGAAGCTTAAAATGGAAGATCTTCTTGTAGTTAGAGAAAAATGGATAACAGTCTCTCCACATACCCAGTCGACGAAAGAATGGGAGAAACTCAAAATAAGAGAAAGAAGTACGATTTGGATTTGTCTTGCATATTCAATACTGCTGAATGTATCAGGTGGAGATTCGGCCAAGAAACTGTGGGAAAATCTAGGAAGCTTATACCAGTCGAAATCTCTGGTAAAGAAGTTGTTTCTTAGAAATAAACTGTATCTTTTGAAAATCAGTGATGGCAGTTTGGTGACTTAGAATTTAAATGCGTTTAACACCATTTTAAGCCAGTTATCATCTATGGATATTAAAATCACCGAGGAGGAGAAGTGTATAATCCTATTATGTTCTTTTCCATATTCCTGAGATAGCTTAGTCGTGGCTATAGGGAGTAATACAACCACACTAGTGCTAGAAGACGTGGTTGCTTCTTTGCTATCAAAAGAAATGAGAATAAAGAACATGGAAGGATCGACCAAAGATTCTTTAATGGTGAGAGGTCGACTGGTTGAAAGAGATAAAGGAAAATTATCCAGTAGAAAGTCTAAGTCAAAGGGTAGATCTAAATCCCCGGTTCAGTCGGCAAGAAGATGCTAGAAATGCAGTAAAGTTGGGAATTACAAAAAGAACTGTAAGACGAGGGAAATGGAAGACAGTATGAGATTTGACGAGAAGTAGTTGATTGAGAGAAAGACAACCCCGAATAAGGAAGGTGATGTGTACCTGGCATTGACCGGTACATAATCAGATGAAGGTGTTTGGTTGATCGACTCAGGATCATCCTATCATATGAAACCACATATAGAATGGTTCTTCGAGTATGAACGATATGATGGAGATGATGTGTTCTTGGGGGACGACTTGACAACCAAAATTTTCAAACGAGGAAGAGTTCGATTGGTACTACAAGATGGGAGGAAAATAACCCTTCCAAGTGTCCTACACATTCTAGGTTTGGAAAGAAACCTGATATTTGTCAGCAAGATGAGTGATGCTGGGGTACACACTCTATTTAAGAAGGATTCATACAATATGGTCAGAGGTGTGAGGGTGTCAATGAAAGGATTTTGTAATGGATCCCTATACAAGTTATTAGGGAATGTCAACTCGACTGGATGCAACAACATCGTTGCTCCTAAAGTTAACTCAACTTCGACTCAACTCAACTAGAATCGGGTTGAGTCGATACAAATTGAATTGAAAAGACATGATAAAATTGACCCAACCATGCTATGGAATGAGAGGATGGGACACATTGGAGAAAAAGGACTTCGAACTATGAACAACAAAGGTATGGTCGAAGGTTTTTTTTAATGTTGTTGGACTTACTTCACACACACCCAAGATTTTTTATTCCTAAGGTTTTTCCTTGTTTATTAGTCATAATTAGTCATTATCCAATCTCCTATATTTTATGGGAGAATATTCCACCTGGATAATATTCTCTTTCAGTTGACACTTTAGTTTGACTAGTTGAGTTGAGTCTAGATGCTGCATTGGTTTTGTCACCATGCAACATTGGGATCATCACCATGCTAATGCACACTTGCCTTGTGATAATCACCA
>ML782112.1:1142454-1162024 GCA_009831015.1 Picea engelmannii | reverse complement strand
TTTTAGTATCATCTAGATTGTGTAAGACAAATATGTTATTTTCCAGAACCTCAACCACCTTAAAAGGAACAAACCATAGGTTATCAAACTTACCATGCTTGGATTTTTCTTCCCTTATGGAATCCCACCTCAGGACCATGTCACCTTCTCGAAAGATCTCCTTCTTGGTTTTCTTATCAAAATCTGATTTGATTTTGCTCTGGTATGATTCAATGATATGACTCAGTGCTTCCCTTTTCTGTTGAACTTCTATAATTTGAAAGATTCTCCTTTGCATTTCATTCGGCTCCTCCATTTCTTCTTGTAGTAATTTCAAAAGTGGTAGACCGAGATGAGTGGGAAAGACAACATCTATCCCATAGACTAGCTGAAATGGTGAGGTTTCCAAGGATCTCTTGGTGCTGATCCTATCAGCCCACAAGGCATACTTAAGTCTAGATTCCAAGGATTTCTTGTTTTCATTTAGTAATTTATTTATGATCCTGGTGAGAGTCTTGTTTGATGACTCAACCAACCCAATCCCCTTAGGATAATAGGGCGTGGAATGTGTCAAGTTGATGTTATACTGCCACAAAATTCAATCTTGGATTTGGACTTGAATGCCTTGGAATTGTCTATTACAATCTTTCAAGGGTAGCCAAATCTGGAAAAGATATTGGTTTCCAAAAAGTTCATAATCACTCTGTCAGTAGCATTCCTAGTGGGCACAACCTTGATCCATTTGGTAAAATAGTCAATGGCAGTGAGGATCCACTTATGTTGCCCACTGGAGGGTAGATTCATCTCACCTATGAAATCGAATCCCCATTGCTGAAAGGGTCTACTGGTAGTGATAGGTTTCAGGGGTAGTGAGAGTAACTTCTACTTCCTTGCAAACTTTTGACATTCATTGCATGCTCTTACTGTAGTGAATACATCAGAGAAAAGGGTGGGCCGATAGTATCCTTCCCATAGGATCTTGAGGGCTATAGCTTTCCAATGATGGTGTCCCCCACAAACTCCCCTATGCATATCTATTAAGACTGGCTTAGATTCATTTTCATCAAGACACTTTAATAGGACGCCAACATAATCCCTCCAATACAGGGTCTGATTTGAAATGCATAATTTTATAGCTTTTAATTTGATTTGGCCCTTGTCTTCTTCAAATCTAGTGGGCATTCTAGGTGCTGCATAAAGTAAATAATATCTTTGTACCAGGGTGAGGAAGAGTAGTTTTAAAATAGTTGCATTTTGTCTTGTCCAGACTGTGTCGTGGGTGCATCGGATTGGGTGAAGGTATGATGCAATAACAACACCTTATAGTTTGATTTTGATAACAACTTGGCAAGTCCTTGTCCCTTGATTAACTTGGTGAGATTTATGCAGGTCATACTCCAACAATTTGACAATCCATTTCCCTATTTTCCTTTCACTATCTGGTTGGACCATAATTTCTTTGACACTGCTGCTAGGAACATAGGCTATTATGTTAGACTGTAACACACACCCTGAAGGATTTCAATGCTTTGACCAATGCATAGGATGAATTTTCTAATATATCATACTTCATCTCAACATATGAGAGGGATTTTCTAAAAGAGGCTATGGGTTGTTCATGCTCTTCTTGATTCTTTTTCAGTATCACATCAACAATGGTTTCCTCAGAGGTGAAAGAAAAGAGAAAGAACTCTTTGGCATAGTCATGGTTGACTAATACAGGGGCTTCAACCAAGTCTTGTTTGATCTTCTGGAATGTTGATTTTTCCTCTTGTGATCACTTGATAACAACATATTTCTTAAGCATGTTGGTGATAGGCCTTATGATTTCAACAAAGTTGGACACAAAGCGCCTCAACAAATTTATCCTACCTATAAAACACTGAATAGACTTCTTGTTTCTAGGAATTTCAATTTTTTGAATGGCCTCCACTCTCTTATGTTCTACTTTTATGCCTCCTGCTGATATGATGTGGCCTAGGAGTTTACCCTTAGAAAAGTGGGACTTCTTGGGATTCAAAGAGATCCCATACCTTCTGCATTTTCAGAATATCTGCTTAAGGTGCTATAAATTCTCATCATCTGATTTGGAGAAAATGGTGATGTCATCCAAATATATAACCATAAATTTATCTTTCTCCCCCACAAAACCTACACCCATAACCCTCTGAAAGGTGGTCCTTGCATTCATCAGCCCAAAGGGAATTTTTTCGTACATAAATGTTCCCCAAGGGTTGGATAATTATGTTTTTTCTTTGTCTTCTTCACATACTGCTATCTGGTTATAACCAGAGTACCCATCCAACAAGGAGATTCTGTGGGAATCTACTACCCTTTGTAAAATATGGTCCATATTGGGCAGGGGGGTAGTTTTCCTTTAGAGAACACTTGCTGAGATTTTGGAAATAAGCAAACAAGCATATTTCCCCACTCTTTTTTCTCACAGGTACCAAGTTGGCCACCCAATCTGAGTACCTCAAGGGAACAATAATTATTGCTTCAAGCATTATTTTCAACTCTTTTTCAATTATGGACATCAGCATGGGATTAAATTTCCCGATATTCTATATGAATGGATTAGAACCATCCTTCAGAGGGATCTTGTGTTGGATGATGTTAGTGTCAAATGTCTTCAAATCCTCATACGACCATGCAAAAATATCAACAAAATTTTTCATGAGGTTGACATACCTGTATTTTTGTTCTGGAGGTAGTGCCTTGGACAATTTGACCATTTTGGGATTTTCAAGAGTCCTAATGTTGCAGTCCATCACTTCCTCTTCTTGATTTTTTATGGAAGCTCCTATGGAGACATCATGATTGTCAAATAACCTTTCCAATGGCACTAGACCCCTGTGGATGTGCTTCATTTTAAGTTCCAAAATTTTGTGGCCAACCACTTTGTTCATCAGATGAGATGTTTGTTGATCTCCTGATTCATCATCTTCACCTTCTTGATCTATTGAGATATTGGAGAATTATTCAATGGTCTTCAAAAATCTTTGCAGCTCCAGGTCATCACTAAAGACCTACCAGTGCTTTATGTTGTCTGGTATGGTTGTCCTGTGTTTGAATTCTACCTGATACTTGATATTTTGGCCAATGGGAGGTTTGAAGGTGCTTGCAGCCAATGTCAAAGAATCTGCCTTTTGATTTGCCTCTCTAGGAATGAAGGAAATATTAAATTATAGGAAAAAGTTGTCAACTAGGTCCTACACCTCATTCATGTATTGTTTGAGCCTCTGTTGTTTAGCTTGATATATTTTCTTGATTTGATTGATGATCAAATCAGAATCACCAAAGATTGCTAAACTATCGATGGCCATGTATTGACAACCCTCAATCCAAGCACCAAATCTTCATACTCAAATATATTGTTAGTAGTCTCGAATTCTAGCTTATAAGAGAGATTTATGACCTCCTATGCAGGGGAAATGAGGACTATACCATCCCCAAAAACTTATTTTGATGAAGATCCATAGAAATACATCTTCCACACTTTGTTCTGTTGATTTGTCAAAGGATGGTATTTTCATTTGGTGACTATAATTTATGGTTCATCACCATTTATATGAAAAACAGATGAGCCAATCTCATCCTCAACAACATAAATTGGGTGATTGCTTGGATTCTAATGGTTGCTAAAAATATAGGCCAATATGACCTGTCTATATAGCCTCTTGTGCTCTCCTCCAAAAACAAGGATGGTGGCATATGTGAGGTTCATTTGTAATGATCCTCCAACCTTCTTAGCTCACGTCCTAGTCAAAAGCATACCAAAATTGGGGGAATGTCAACCACAATGATGTCCATCACTACACTTTTCATCGGTAATTGTGCCAAAGAAACCACCAGATGTTTTATTAATCCCAAACATTTGATCTTTTTGTAGTTAAAGGAGTAAAGGTCTTGATAGGGCTTGGTGATTTCCAGACCTAGTTCCTCCATAACAAATTTAGGCATGACATTGTGTGAGGCATCTGAGTCCATGAGACAGTTCTATAGAATCTTTTCATGGACATTTAGAGATATGTAGAAAGGTGGAGAAGCATCAGAGCCATCCTCAATATGTGGGCCTACAATAATGGCTAGGTTCTCATCCTACAGACTAATTACATCAGAAGTTACAAAATAAGTAGGTGGCTACAAAATCTTCATAATGGATTGTTTGAAAGGCTCATTTTTCAACAATTCTGACAAAGGTACATGGATCTTGATCTTTCTCAACTCATGCTCTAGGATGAAATATGCTTGTGGCCTATCAGTTTCCTTTACTTTAGGGACAACATATTTAAATGGAGGAGGATGGTGAGCTTTAGCCAATGCACCCTTGCTTGGATTTGGCTTGGGAGGAACCTCTATTTTTCTGTTCTAATAAGAGGTGGTGGCTTTGGGAGTGCCTGTTCTAGGCCTCAAGTCATATTTATTTTGGGTTTGGTCTTGAATAAATCCCTCTTCCCATATCTCCATATCAAAATGATCTGACAAATGTGCTACCTCATACTCTTGCTGTGTTAAGTGGCTGGTGTAAAAATCTGTTTTACTGAAAAGTACAACAACATCATCCACAACATCACTATCTGCATCCATATCCTCAATATGATTGTTTTGGAAAGGAGGTGCTACTATTTGGTCATCAACATTCCTCCTCTCTCTCTGCAACACCTAAGGGGCATCATTTGACCTTCTAAACTGGTTGGGATTTCTGTTCCCAGCCCCTTGAAAATCTTTGTTTGGTTGTTTAGATTCCCATTTCAGCTTAGCTATTTCAGATGTCAAATCCTTCAAGATTTTGGTAATTTCATCAAGTTTGGGATCAAATGTGGCTGGGTTAGAGGAGGTAGGGGAATCCTCTCTCTATTTGTTCTGTTCCTTTTTAGATCTATTCTTTAACCGATATGATGCCAATATGTTGGACTCAACCTCAACGACTGCTTTTTGCATGGACAACAAGGTAGTGGATCTTCTCTCCCTCAAAAGAAGAGAGAATTATTCATCAAATGCATTGGAATGAGTGATATTGGTAGAGGCTTCTGTTGGTTTTATCTCATCTGGGATCCTACCATGCATCTTATTAAATCTCTTGGTGAATTCCAAAATAAGCTCACCATTATTTCTCTTAAGGGCCCCAAACTTAGTGATGTAATAAATATAATCCCTTCTATCCCCCCATTGCTTTATGAAATCTTCATCTAATGCATCAACATCCACAATGGAGGATGGAGGGAGGCCCCATAACCATTTTCTTACCTCCCCGTCAAGGCTTTGTACAAACAACCTCATCCACACATCTGAATAGTCGATGTTAAAGTTGTTTGCAAAGATGTAGAAGGCTACCAAATGTTCCTTAGCTGTGACATCCTCTTACCCATTATATCTGGGCAAATATTTCATGTAATATGTGGCTGGGAGTGCATGTAAACCTATAGGTAGAACTAGGGGTGCATATCTGGTAGAAATTATGGAATCCATCATGTTAACAACCATTGTTTGGGTAATAGGAATTTGAAGATTGATTGGAGATACATGGGTGGATGTTGGACTAGATGTTGAAGTAGAAAAAGGAGTTGAAGGTGTATGAGGTTCCTTGGAATTGTGATTCTCAGGGCTAGCAAATTCAAGCTGCTTGTGATGATGAAGAATAATAGATTCTTGAGGTGCAACTTTACCCTTGAGGGGTGAGGTATATCTCTGAGATAAGGTGGATTTTCTTAGTTGTCTTTCTGGCTCAGAGACTATTGCATCTTTCTCAGGTTTAGGATGAGCCTTAGTGGCTTTGGTGTGCTCATATTTGGATTTCTTGAGTCATTTTCTGGGAGCCACTATTTATTTTTTGAAGTTAACCCAGTGGAATCGCTAGGTGAAAGATGACAATCAAAATGTGTCTGATATTTGTTCACCATCAAAGGTTAGCTATGATTGTTTTAATTCTCCAAGGAAAGGATATTTCTTTACGCCGTTCCTCGACAATGATGCCAGAAGATGTTGGTGCTAAAGTTTGCACATGACTGCTAAAGGGAAGAGCTAGGCCACCTCAAGTGATGAATGGTTGGTTTTTTGTTTAATGGGTCAGTTAGAGGGTTGGTTTACCAAGATATGATCATGGTTTGGTTGGCCAAATGACATGGAAGAGGGTCCTTCTTTGATGGGGGCACACTAAGGACAAACAAGTGAGACGATAAAGGTAAGAAACAAAGAAAAACAACAAACCATTCAATGAACACTCTGTTGCTAGAAGTTTAAGTCTTAAAATGTCATTCCAAGCATTAAACATGTACCCAAAACATAGTTATTCCTACAAGTTGCAAAAAAAACAAATCTTCATCAAAGCATAGTTGTTATCACAACTTGCATATTAATAAAGATAAGTTATACAATGGCTGAAGGAAAAGAAATGTACTTCACACAAATCAAAATTGTATTCAAGATAAGAAACACATACGAATTTGGAAACAAACACACTGTCATCAATAATATCTTCACCAGGTGGAGATATTTAATCCATGCGCAGAATGGGTCCAACCAGTTGTTGTATTGATATTTTCTCCCAAAAAATTGAACCCTCAAAACATACAAAGAGTGCCTATTTATCATAGATGTGGAGGCCCTCGACCAATGTGGAACTGAGGTTTCCCTCTACACATCGGTTGTAAAACAACTTATTAAATTAACTAAAACACACTGTTGGAGTATGTTAATGAATACTTTGAACTTCACTTAACAAAAAAGAGTGGTTCTTATAACACAAACAATACCACTTATTATACTTTAAAATTAAAAGAGTCTTGAACTAAACAATTAAAAATTGATACTAGCAATGAAACTGGATTGATGCGTGCGCTGGAATGCACTGAGATTTGACAAAAAATGACTAGGAGTGATAGAACTGAGTTCTGCATTGAGCACTCGCATGCATGCACGCTGTTTGAGGCCACTGGAGATAACTGGATATGTTGGTAGTGTTTTTTCTCCCGACTTATCTCCTAGAGGAAATAAGCAAGTCATGTGGCGTTTTCTCAGAGTTTTTGATATTCTTTCTACAGTCCGGATTATAGCTTCTTGAGTTCCTTGGATGTGGTGTTGCAGGGCCTAATTCTGAAACTTCAGTTATGTACCTTTTGGATATCACCGAACTACTGCCAGATGAGCAATATGATGATGTGGACTGGATCGACATTCCCTGATTTGGCACCCTTTTCAAACTCTAAAATATTCCATTAACAAAGATAAGACACTGCGAGAATTCAACATTCAGGAATTTTGGAGCGTAGAATATTCATATCTCCTAGAGGCCTGGATTCATTAACCACCACTTATGCTAATTAACCAGAGATTAAGACTTTAATCATTAAATATTTTGGGAGTTCGGGACTATGAATGCTGAGTTTGAGAATCTCCCGGAGTGACAATGCTACAAAGTGACGTGGCAGTTCATGACCCACTTCAGTTGTTCGAGGCTCCGACACTTCAGGGTTTCAGAGAACTGTGCTCGCTTCGAGTTGAAATCCCCCAGAGTGCTAAACTCCTAGAGTCATAACCACATTTATCTTAATTAATTCGGTAGTTATCCTTTAATCATTTGGCGTTTCGGGAGTTTCTGGACTACAACTCTTTTGGAAACTCTGTTAATTCTCGATCAAAATCTCCCGGAGGAAATTTCCCCAAAGTGACGTGGCGGCTATGACCTCACAACTGATGATGTTTCATGAAAATAAGAGTGACATGTGTCCCCTAGAATGGGCCAAATGGCGTGCTGAAAATGATCGAAACGAGTGCCACGTGTTGACAATCGATGGATGCCACGTGTCACCATGGATGAATTCTATGTGTTAGCATAGATGAGTGCTACGTGTCTCTGGCTCTTCGAGGTTCAGGGTCTTTCAAACACAAAGTATGTATAACTCCTAGAGGATCGGACTAGCAGAGTGACATGGAACTTCTAGACTTTGAATCTTTGGCTCTTTGAGAGTTTCTGAATATAGAGTATGGATATCTCTTAGACAACTGACCTCTCTAAGTGACTTAGTAGTTCGGGGCTTCAGGAGCTTCTGAATTAAAACCTCTCAGATGGACGATCCTCGATATCTGACATGACATTTTGATTTCATATCGCTGATGTGTCACATAAAGAAGGGTGACACATGTCACCCATAAATGGGCAGATGACGTAACCAAAGGTGTCTGAAATGAGTGCTATGTGTCATCATGAGGACTGATTGTTGGGTGGCATGTGCCACGTGTCATCTTGAGGAAGGACATGCATGAAAGGAACTCAAGAACTTCGGGGCTTCGACCTTCGACTCTTCAACTGACTTGGCCATGACATCATTGTCACTGATGTGGTGCTAACGTTTCAACATTCAAGAGTTTTGGAGTGTTGTGCTTGGAAATCCTCAGTGGACGATCGTCGAAGTGATGTGACGGTTCGACGTTCTAGAGTTTTTGTATGCTGTGCTTGGAAATTTCAACGTCAAAGTTGCGGAGTGGATTATGTGTAACTCTTGTGATTAAAACGCGTGTGAGTTCTAGAACCTTGAATGTGTGAGAGCCGTTGATCTGATTGGCTTGTTGGATCTCCATCGTTGACATTTAACTTGTCTATTTTCACAATCCAGGTCCGAAAATGACTGCCGTGAATTGCTGCGTTCTGTTATGCAAAAGCTTACTGTGCATACAAAGGAATTTTTTGTCCTTCTACATGCTCAATCAATGTAAAACATGATGATAGGTATTTCAAACTAAATCACGACATGCAATTATCCTTCAAGAAAACAAAAAAAATTTGCACAAAGAATCAATCAAGAAAGATAATGATAAAAAACCAAGTCATTTAGAGAGGGAAACCGAATTAACCAACCAGAAGAGGAATAATAATGATGAAGGCATAGGGAAAAGAGGCAGGAGGGGCAGGGGTACAGACTTAGGTCTCAACAACACACATAAGAGTAAACAATGACAAAACACCTTATGAGTGGTGGCATGGCATACCAACATCAATAAAGCACTTCAAAATATTTGGAAGTAAATGCTACATTAAAATAAATGAAGATAAGTTAGGAAAGTTTGATTCTAGAGAAGATGAAAGTATCCTGTTGGGATACTCCTCCATAATTAAAGGATACAAATGCTACAACAAAAGGCTCCATAAGATAGTTGATAGTATAGATGTAAAGGTAAATGAAGGACCATTTCAGTCAGTGAGACTCCAGTATCATGTTGACTTAGATGAAGAACTAGTGAACAATGAAGCACAAAATGACAACATAAATGAGAGCCAGGAAGCAAAAGATTTAGAAGAATGGGAAAGAATGGAAACATCACAACCAGAGACTCCATCAAGGTATGTTCAAAAACATAATCCAAAAAGTCAAATTCTTGGAAATAAGGAGACAAGTGTACAAACTAGAAGAAAACTTGTGGATACATCTACCTTTGCAAACTTTGCACTGTACTCTATGATTGAACCCCATTGTTTTTTAAAATCAAGCCAAGATCATCATTGTATTAAAGCCATGAATGAATAACTAGACCAAATAGAGAAAAAAAACAGGCGTGGGATCTTGTCCCAAGACCAAAAGACAATAATGAAATTGTAACTAAATGGGTATACATAAACAAGTTGAATGAAGATGGACATATAGTTAGAAACAAGGCCAGATTGGTATGCAAAGGGTATGCTCAAGTTGAAGGAGTGGACTTTGAAGAAAATTTTGCCCCTATTGCAAGAATTGAAGCCATTAGGATGTTTTTGGATTTTGCATGCTACAAAAATTTCAAAGTTTATCAGATGGATGTCAAATAAACATTTTAAAATGGTGATCTGGAGGAAGACGTTTATGTGGAACAACCAGAAGGATTTTTTCTAACTGATAAAAAGGATTATGTTTGCAGTTTAAAGAAAGATCTATATGGGCTAAAATATGCTCCAAGAGTTTGGTATTATAGATTAGACAATTATTTTCACCAGCAAGGATTCAAAAAGGGAGTTGTTTATAATAACTTATACATCAAGGCTGAAGGTAGTGATTTGATAATTATTGTGGTATATGTTGTTGACATTATTTTTGGTAGTAATATTGAGTTGATGAGTAAGAAGTTTGTAGATGTAATGCAACAAAATTTTGAGATGCCCATGTTAGAGAACTCTCTTTATTTCTTGGTTTACAATTTCATCAATACAAAAAAAGAATTTTTGTTTCCCAAAGTAAATATCTCAAGGAAATTTTGAAGAAATTTGGAATGGAAAACTGCGCACTAATAAACACTCCTATGAATACTAGTTGCAAAATTAGCAAGGACGATGATGCTTCAGAGGTATATCAAACCATGTATAGATCCATGATAGGTAGTCTACTTTATATCACAACTTCAATACCTGGCATCATGTAAGCTATTTGTTTAGTAGGAAGGTTTCAGTGAAATCCCAAGGAAAATCATGTTCTTGCAGTCAAAAGAATATTTAGGTATTTTCAAGGCACTAGTGATTAGTGTTGGGTTGTTATATTTTTCGTAGTGAAGGTCAAAGTCGAGGTGGATCGAAAAAAATTCAAAGGTCAATGTTAGTTGACTAGGTAAAGTTGAAGTCGAAGGTTGAGGAAATTTGACATGGTAAAGGCATCGACAGTAGGTCAAAGAAGTAAACCAACATGAGGTCGACAAGAAGACGTGTGGCGACCAAATGAATATTGAATGAAGGCCGATTGGTAATATGAATTGGAGTCGACTGTAACATAATCCTGAGATATGCGGGGTTCATAGACAATGATCTACATGGATATGTAACTGTTTTTGGGCGCCAAGTCTTTAGGGTTTTTACTGTTGTAAAGCCTATTAAGATGTGTGTTGCAAGGCTGTAAAGGATAATGAATTAATCAATGTCTTTAGAGTAATATGTAGATGTAGGTTGTTGGTCATGCAGATGTAAGCTGGATTGACTACATGGTTGATCTTACATAGGAAAGAGGGTATGATGTCGATTGTCTTAGGTGTAGACCAAGGTTAGACATGTAACCTTTTATTCAGATTGAATAAGACAACAAGAGAGAGGAATGCTCAAAGAATGCTGGTTTTCCCGGTTTGTGTTTCCAAGGTAAAATCTATGTGTATTGTGTGATTTCTTTGTCATTTACATTCTTGATTAAATTCTTCTTCTCCTTTTCTAGGTTTAGTGTGGACGTGTCTCTCATTTCCTGAAAAGTGGTATCATAGCTTAGGTCCTATAAGATCCATGTTATGATTTGACAAGTGTATCAGGTCTTGATTTACCAATCTTGAATCTGAGAGATAAACCCTTGGTACAATAAGAGTTGTAAGTCATAATTTGTGTTAAAGATCATGGTAAAGAATGGCAAGGAATTCAAGAATAGAGACAGAAAAATTCAATGGCCATAATTTTGAACTTTGGAAGCTTAAAATGGAAGATCTTCTTGTAGTTAGAGAAAAATGGATAACAGTCTCTCCACATACCCAGTCGACGAAAGAATGGGAGAAACTCAAAATAAGAGAAAGAAGTACGATTTGGATTTGTCTTGCATATTCAATACTGCTGAATGTATCAGGTGGAGATTCGGCCAAGAAACTGTGGGAAAATCTAGGAAGCTTATACCAGTCGAAATCTCTGGTAAAGAAGTTGTTTCTTAGAAATAAACTGTATCTTTTGAAAATCAGTGATGGCAGTTTGGTGACTTAGAATTTAAATGCGTTTAACACCATTTTAAGCCAGTTATCATCTATGGATATTAAAATCACCGAGGAGGAGAAGTGTATAATCCTATTATGTTCTTTTCCATATTCCTGAGATAGCTTAGTCGTGGCTATAGGGAGTAATACAACCACACTAGTGCTAGAAGACGTGGTTGCTTCTTTGCTATCAAAAGAAATGAGAATAAAGAACATGGAAGGATCGACCAAAGATTCTTTAATGGTGAGAGGTCGACTGGTTGAAAGAGATAAAGGAAAATTATCCAGTAGAAAGTCTAAGTCAAAGGGTAGATCTAAATCCCCGGTTCAGTCGGCAAGAAGATGCTAGAAATGCAGTAAAGTTGGGAATTACAAAAAGAACTGTAAGACGAGGGAAATGGAAGACAGTATGAGATTTGACGAGAAGTAGTTGATTGAGAGAAAGACAACCCCGAATAAGGAAGGTGATGTGTACCTGGCATTGACCGGTACATAATCAGATGAAGGTGTTTGGTTGATCGACTCAGGATCATCCTATCATATGAAACCACATATAGAATGGTTCTTCGAGTATGAACGATATGATGGAGATGATGTGTTCTTGGGGGACGACTTGACAACCAAAATTTTCAAACGAGGAAGAGTTCGATTGGTACTACAAGATGGGAGGAAAATAACCCTTCCAAGTGTCCTACACATTCTAGGTTTGGAAAGAAACCTGATATTTGTCAGCAAGATGAGTGATGCTGGGGTACACACTCTATTTAAGAAGGATTCATACAATATGGTCAGAGGTGTGAGGGTGTCAATGAAAGGATTTTGTAATGGATCCCTATACAAGTTATTAGGGAATGTCAACTCGACTGGATGCAACAACATCGTTGCTCCTAAAGTTAACTCAACTTCGACTCAACTCAACTAGAATCGGGTTGAGTCGATACAAATTGAATTGAAAAGACATGATAAAATTGACCCAACCATGCTATGGAATGAGAGGATGGGACACATTGGAGAAAAAGGACTTCGAACTATGAACAACAAAGGTATGGTCGAAGGTTTTTTTTAATGTTGTTGGACTTACTTCACACACACCCAAGATTTTTTATTCCTAAGGTTTTTCCTTGTTTATTAGTCATAATTAGTCATTATCCAATCTCCTATATTTTATGGGAGAATATTCCACCTGGATAATATTCTCTTTCAGTTGACACTTTAGTTTGACTAGTTGAGTTGAGTCTAGATGCTGCATTGGTTTTGTCACCATGCAACATTGGGATCATCACCATGCTAATGCACACTTGCCTTGTGATAATCACCACATTGGCACATTACCCTTGATTCCTTGATCTACTCCTCACTACACTCTGTTCAGTTAGTTAACTGAAGACTAGTTGACTAGTTAACTCATCTAGGTGGCAATTCACTCCTGTAACTTCCTGAGAGACTAGACTAGGTGATAGTTCACTCCCGTAACTATTGGTGTGTGTCCAAATCATTCTATACCATTTCTATGTCACATTATTTCTCCTCCAATGCACATTCATTGAGTCATACAAAGTATATCATGTGTAAATTATTCATTATTCAATACAGTTAATGAGAATTCTTCCATTCTTTCTCTCCTTCTTCTTCTTTCTCAATTTCTCTCTGAAAATGTGTGTAGTATTTTATATCTATATCTATTTTGTGCATGTTCAAAACATTTACATAGTATTAGAGCCGACAGACTACTAAGCAAATGCTACACCAATTTTTTTTTGCAGGTACAAAAGATTGAAGACAACGGAAAGATGGATTTCCAAAAAGAATTCATTCTTACACCTTACACCTACTTTGCATGGAAGGAGAAAATAGTCATACATATATAAACTAGAGGATTGTATAGGTTAACCTTGAATACAGACACAAAACCAACATCAGCCATAGAAAAATCCAAGTACTTAAATCGAATGGATGAATCATTCAGAACAATTTGCAGTCTTATTTCTCCCGATCTCCTTTTTCACATATATTCCTGTAAGACTCCCAATGAAGCCTGGAACACCTTGGAAGGGATATTTGGAAAACAGGATGATATGAGGGGACACATGATGGAGGTGGAATTTCTCAAATTGGATCCAAAAAGCTTCGACAATGTCCAATATTTCTTTACAAAATTCAAGGATTTACTATCACAACTCAAAGATTGCGGGGTTAATAAATCTAAGGAGGAGAAACAAATGGTTCTCACCATTTTCTCCAAAATTGGTCCTGAATTATCTGTATTTGTGTCCACATTCCATTTATTCAGATTCACCTTTGGAGCCACCTGGAAGATGCCTTCTCTTGAGGACTTTATCGAATCCCTGACACAAGAGAAAACCAAGCTCATCAACATGGGAAAAATCAAAGGCCCAAAGGTGCATGGACTTACTATGCAATATGGCAGCCATCAATATCAGAAATCTAAAGATAAAGACAAAAGGAAATCTCATGCACATCCAAAGAAGGAAGGGTACACAAAACCCTTCATTGATGCCTCCATATCCAAAGGGGGAAAGGGAAGAAAAGGGGAGAAATGCACATAATGTCACAAAGGATTCAATCCAGAATCCGCATGCATGCATGCAAAAAAAAGATCTAATGTCTCAAATACTTCAGCAAAACAACCTTGGAGATCGCATCCCCGAGGGTGCTAAGAAGAAGAACCCAGGAGATATGAATCCCAAGAAAGATAATTCTATCCATGCCTTGATTGCCATCAACTCCTCTCCTGATGCTTGGATCGTAGATTCAGGAGCATCACATCACATGCCTGACTCAAAAGCAGTCTATTCTTCATTAGATGCATGAAAAGGTCCTCCTATTCTAATGGGGGACAACTATTTTGTTGAAGTCACCGACAAAGGAAGGATTGAACTCACCAATGAAAGCTTCGAGAATGTGCTACACGTTCCCAAACTTTCCATCAACCTTCTTTCTGTGTATTAGATGAGGAATTATGAAACTAGAAATAAATTCATATTCACACCAAATTCTTTGGACATCTATGACACGCAAACCAACTCTAGGGTTGCTACCGGTGAGGTAAATCACTAATCTAGATTGTATACATTTTCTGAATTTATTGAACTAGATTATACTTTAATGATTACTCATGCTGACGAAAGTAGTAGGATATGGCACAAAAGGTTTGGAAATTTTAATTTCATATATATGCAACAGCTTAGCAAGCAAATATTGGTTGATGGTCTACCAAACATCCATTTCTCCAAGGGAGTATGCGAGGGATGTGTTTTTGGAAAACACCCTCAAGAGAAATTCGACAAAGGAAAGTCTCAAAGAGCTTCTGTACCTTTAGATCTGATCCATAGTGACCTCATGGGTCCTTTTTCTGCATCCATTGATCATCAAAGTGAGGTTTTTTCTCATTTTTGTTGATGATTTCTCACGTTTTACATGGATTTACTTTCTCAGGAAAAAAAATGAGGTCTTTCAACACCTCAAAGATTTCAAATCCCTGGTTGAGACACAGTCCGGAAAGAAAATCAAAGGCCTCTGAAATTATAATGGGGGGGAGTATGTCAATCATGATATCCATAATATTTTCCATGAGGCAAGGATTCATTTGCAACACACAGTTCCCTATACTCCGCAACAAAACAGAGTTGCTGAGTGGAAAAACAGATCTCTAAAGGAGATAGCATCTTGAATGATGCATGCAAATTCACTACCACAGAGACTATGGGCTGAAGCACTTAATTTTGAAACATACATCTAAAACATATCTCCTCATAGATCTTTCAAGGATAAGACCCCCTACGAGGCTTGGAGCGGCCTCAAACCAGAAGTGACCCACTTTCGTATTTTCAGTTCATGTGCATGGGCTCAGATTCCCTCTGAAAAGAGGAATGCACTTGATCCACAAAGAACTAAGTGTATTTTTGTTGGATACCCCAACGGTGTGAAGGGATATAGACTTATTGATCTTTCCTCAGACCAGATCATCATTAAGCGAAGTCTCCAATTCGAGGAAAGTTTCTCGCATGTACCTCAACAACCACATGCACACACCTTCCTTTTTCCACCTATCCGAGATGATGAGCACGCACATGTTGACTCTTCTTCAGATGAGAGTTATGATTTAGAGGACACGGATGATTTAGATACAGAGTCACTATAGTCAGATGCAGAGTCAGAGCATCCAGGTGAAATTGCAGAGATAGAGAAGAGGCCCAAGTGGGCATAAACTACTCTTCAGGATGCAGGGGATCTCGTTCGTGATCCAATCGATACTAGGAGGACTCGATCTAATTTTGAGGATTCTCCTGTTGCACTCACTGCCACTAAACCATTTCCCTCCAGACATCTTTTCTTGGTTTAGTCTTCAAATCCACAATATTATGGCGAGGCTGCTGTAAATCCCTTTTGGGAATCCACCATGCAGGAGGAGTACAACTCCATCCTCGAGAACCAGACTTGGGATCTTGTTCCCCTTCCTCATGGGAGGAAACTTGTCATATGAAGATGGGTCTACAGGACCAAGAGCGCAACGGATGGACATATTAGCAGATACAAAGCCAGACTTGTTTTCAAAGGATTTCAGCAGGTGCATGTCATTGACTATGATGATAACTTCATTCCAATAGGGAAGATGGATTCCATACAATTGGCACTTTCCATTGCGACATCCAAGGGATGGGAAGTCCAACATATGGATGTGAAGAATGCATTTCTTCATGATTATCTCTCTGAGGAGATCTATATGGAGAAGCCCCAGGGATTTATGCAGGACTCATCTTTGGTCTGTCGATTGAAGAAGTCCCTTTATGGCCTCAAGAAGGCTCCGAGGGCATGGTATGCCAAGATGGATTCCTACCTGTTATCACATAAATTTGTACGTTCTAAATCAGACCCAAATGTCTACATGCTCAGGACAAATGATTCACTTCTACTCTTAGTTCTGTATGTTGATGATTTGTTGATCACTGGTTGCTTGAATTCAGCGATTACTGCAATCAAGAGGATTCTACATGACAGGTTTTTGATGACGGACATGGGTGCGCTACACTTATTCCTTGGACTCGAGATCAGTCAGGATGCATCAGGCATCAAACTGTCTCAGGCCAAGTATGCATGAGATCTCCTTGAGATATTTCACATGACAGACTGCAAGTCTACTCTAACTCATTTCCTATCACGAGTCAAACTTGAGGATGGTGGGGAGACTCCACTGGTTGACAACACACTATACAGACAGCTAGTGGGGAGCTTGTTGTATCTCACACACTCCAGATAAGACCTCTCCTATGCAGTTGGTGCAATTTCTAGGTTCATGTAGGAACCACATGAGCTACATTGGAAGGTTGCAAATCATATCCTTCGATACGTACAGGGAACCATCACCTTTGAGATTCATTATGTAGCAGAATCTACATTAGATCTCAACATGTTTACTGATTTTGACTGGGCTGGCGATAACACTGATGGAAAGTCCACATCTGGTTACTTACTCAGTCTTGGTTCTGGGCCTATCTATTGGTCGAGGAAGAAGCAAGTTTCCATTGCTTTATCTTCAACCGAGGTAGAGTACAGAGGGGCAGTTAACATAACCATTCAGGCTATGTGGCTACAACATTTTCTCACTGAGTTGGGAATTATGTTTCATCAGTCGATCGTCATCTGATGTGACAACTAGAGCACTCCAAAGTTCTGCAGAGTTCCAGTTCAGAGGCAGCGGATGAAGCACATTGAGATTCACATGCACTACATCCGATACTTAGTGCACGAGGGGATCATCAACCTACAATTTTGTCCTTCAACAAAACATATGACAGACATCTTCACCAAGACCTTCACTTAGCAGAAGTTCCATTCTCTGCGAAGTCGTCTTGGAGCGAAGGACACAATTGCCTAGCAACTGCAGTTCTTCTTTTTACATACATTGTACCTTGAGGGGGAGGTTTTCCCATGAGGTTTTCTCTCTTTCCTCACTTTATTTCAGTGTATCTTTTGTATTTGGGTACCTAACATGGCCTTGTTGCTGGGACCCATTCTTTTTTTTTTCACCACAGTGATGTTCAGGGGGGGTGTTGGAGTTCCTTCACACACACCTAAGATTTATTTTTCCTAAGTTTTTTCCTTGTTTATTAGTCATAATTAGTCATTATCCTGTCTCCTATATTTTAGGGGAGAATATTCCACATGGAGAATATTCTCTTTCAGTTGACACTTCAGTTTGATTAGTTGAGTTGAGTCTAGATGCTGCATTGGTTTTGTCACCATGAAAAATTGGGATCATCACCATGCTAATGTTCACTTGCCTTGGGATCATCACCATACTAGCACATTACCCTTGATTCCTTGATCTAATCATCACTACACTTTGTTTAGTCAGTTAACTGAAGACTAGTTAACTAGTTAACTCAACTAGGTGGTAGTTCACTCCCATAACTGCTTGAGAGACTAGACTAGGTGGAAGTTCACTCCCGTAATTGATGGTGTGTGTCTAGATCACTCTATACCACCACTATGGCACATTGGTTCTCCTCCAGTGAACATTCATTGAGTTATATAGATTATATCATGTGTAAATTATTCATTATTCAATACGGTTAATGCTAATTCTTCCATTCTTTCTCTCCTTCTTCTTCTTTCTCAATTTCTCACTGCAAATGTGTGAAGTTTTTTCTAGCTAGAGCTATTCTATGTAGGTTCAACACATTTACAAATGTGGTTTAGAAGTTTAATTTTGTGAACATTGCATATATGGAAATCAAAGTTGGGTGATGTTTCCATCTGGAGCGACAATGGAAAATGAGATTCTAGAATTGGGGCATAGTGATGTGTTTGGCCCAGTTATAGTGCCTTCACTTGGTGGATCCTTGTACTATGTTTCCTTCATAGATGATTTTTCCAAGAAGATATGGATATATTTCCTAAGGAATAAATAAGAGGTTTTCGAGAAATTTAAAGAGTTTAAATCTCTTGTAGAAAACCAGACAGATAAGAAGGTTAAGGTGTTGAGAACTGACAATGGTGGTGAATTTTGTGGAAAATAATTTGATAAGTTTTGTAATAAGTGTGGAATAACACACAAAAATATCACACCATATACCCCAAAATAAAATGGAGTTGCCGAGAGAATGAACAGAAAGTTGATGGATAAGGAAAGGAGCATGCTTAGTGGTGTTGGGCTTGCACAAGAATTCTAGGTGGAGGTAGTCGACACTACAAGATATCTGGTTAATATGTCTCCTTCGTCGGTGCTAGCTGAAATGACTCCACATGAGGCATGGTCGGGTAATAAGCCTTTAGTTCCACATCTCAAAGTATTTGGTTGGGATGCATTTGTGCATGTTCCCAAGGAAAAGAGGAGAAAGCTGGACAAGAAGGCAGTCAAATGTATTTTCATTGGATACAAAGAAGGAATGAAAGGATATAATCTATGGGATTCTGCATCAAGGAGAATGGTGTACAATCAAGATGTGGTCTTCAAAGAAGTCGGAGGCAATTCTGAGCCTGGAGAAGTTGTTCAGACCGATAATACTCCTGAGATGGTGTGTTTTGAATTGAGGAATGAAGAAGATGATTAATATGAGTCATCTAAATTTGAGGAAGAGGTGAAACCACATAATCCTGTGGTAGGGAGGTCAGAAAGAATAAAAAAACCAGTCGAAAGGTATAGTCCACCCAACTTCTATTTCAAATTTGTGCTAATTGCCATCGACGATGAGCCCAAGTTAGTCGGTGAGGTAGTCGACTTGGCATAGGGTAAACTATGGAAGGAATCTGTTACACATTATTTTCGTCATCCCTATGATCGTTAATGATGTAAACCTATCTATTGACTTTAGAGGGGTCACAGTGGCCTGAGTTCCTGAAGAGAGAAGGAAGAAGAACTTTTCCTGAGAAAAGAAGTTGCATTTTCCTA
>ML782112.1:1114480-1136013 GCA_009831015.1 Picea engelmannii | reverse complement strand
TCTCTCTTTCACATTTAATATGATACAGTAATATGTTTCTTTCCCATAAAGTTAGATCTACTTTATTACATGATTCCTTGATCACATGTATAGTCTAGAGTTTTGAATATATTAATGTCTTTGCTGTGATTGGTTTGCATTGTCGTGTTTGGACGACGCAAGAGCATCGTAGCAGAGCGAGGTACAACAGAGATTAAAGGAGAGCTTTCACAAGGTAAGTACATCATCCTTTTCTCTTGTCCATTCAATACTTTAGATCTAGGGAAAGCGGTATATTCTGTCACGTTTTGTTCCAGATCCAGGTGGATCTAGGGAGATCGGTTTGTGTCCGCACTTACGGATTTATCCTTAAACAGAATCCATGGTTGAAGATATGGAATCATTGCACAAGAATGAGACATGGGATTTATTCAAGTTACCTAGTGGAGAAAAGTTTATCGATAGCAAGTGAGTATTCAAGTAGAAGATGAATTCCACAATACAAGTCGAGAATTTCAAAGATCGAATGGTAGCAAAAGGTTATTTCCAAGTTGAGGGAGTCGAATTCGGTGAGATTTTTTCCCCTTTTGTAAAAATAACTTCCATTAGAGTACTAATGTCTCTAGCTACAACATTCGATCTGGAAATAGAACATATGGATGTGAAGACAACGTTCCTACATGGGGATCTGGAAGAAGAAATCTACATGAAACAACATGAATGATTTGTAGTAAATGGAAAGAAAGAGTTGGTGTGAAAAATGAAAAGGTCCCTCTACTATTTAAAGAAATAAACAAGGATGTGGTACCAGAATTCTGATACATACATCCTTATTTTGGGATTTGTGAGAAGCAAAGTTGATCATTGCATATATTCCAAGGAAGAAGGTGGGATTTATATATATATGTAGCTCTGTATTTCAATGACATGTTGCTGATTGGAAACAACATGGATGCAATAAAGGAGGTGAAGAAGTAGCTATCCTCCAAGTTCAACATGAAGGATATTGGTGCATCTAACTTCATTTTGGGAATGGAGATTAAGAGATATTGAGCCACTAGAAAGCTCTGGTTGAATCAAATGAAGTACATTGAAACAGTTCTGAAACAATTCAACATACATGATTGCAAACTAGTGAATGTGCCAATTTCGGTGGGAGCAAGGCTTGTTGTTGAACTATGTCCAAATACATAGGAAGAAGTAGAAGACATGGCACATGTTCCCTATGCAAGTGTTGTTGGTATTCTAATGTATGCGATGGTATGCACTCAACCAGACATTTCCCATCCAATGGGAGTGTTGAGAAGGTACATGTTGACACTTGGAAAGAAGCACTGGAGAGTTGTCAAGAGAGTATTCAAGTATGTGTGTGGCATGAAGGAATATGCTATATGATGCCAAGGAATACCTAGAGGTGACAATGGTAAATTAAATGTACATGGATTTGTTGATTCCTACTGGGCTGGAGATCTGGATTGACAGAGGTCAACCAACAAACAAGTCTTAAAGATGTTCAGTGGAGAAATAAGATGGATGAGTAAGCGACATATGGTCATATCCTTGTCAACAACAGAAGTTGAATACATGGCGACCACTCATGGAAGCAAAGAAGCGATATGGCTACAAAGGCTGTGTTCAGGAATTAGGTTTGAGAAAAGAGCTATGAATATAAGTTGCAACAATCAAAGCACAATATTTCTAGTAAAGAACCCTGCTTATCAATCGAATACTAAGCACATTGATGTACAATAACATTTCGTAAGAGACTTCGTGTAAAGTAACAAGGTGTTGTTGGAGAAAGTAGACACATTGGAAAACATAATAGACTCGTTGGCCAAGTCTATGAGTGCTATGAAGTTCTCTTGGTGCATAGAGGAAATGGGCATTGTTTCCCTGGGTCTGTGAATGAAAGTTTAGGAATCTCATGTTTCAACAAAGAAGAAAACAAGTGGGAGAATGTTGAGTTGTTATATTCTTTGTAGTGAAGGTCAAAGTCAAGGTGGATCAACAACAAGTTCAAGGTTGAGGTTAGTCGATTAGGTAAATTCAAAGTCAAAGGTCGAGGAATTTTGACATGGTAAAGACATAGACAACAGGTCGAAGAAGTTAACCAACATGAGGTCGACAGGTGGACGTGTGGCAATCGACTGAATACTAAATGAAGGACGACCGGTAGTTGACTGGTAATACACCTTGGAGTTGACTGTAACAAAATCCCGAGATTTGCAAGATTCATAACCAATGATATGCATGGATCTGTAACCGTTTTTGGGCACCAATTCTTTAGGATTTTTCCTATTGTAAAGCCTATAAAGGGGTGTGTTGTAAGGACGTAAAGGCTAATTTATTAATTAATGTATTTAGAGTAATATTTAGATGTAGGTTGGTGGTCATACAGATGTAATCCATATTGGCTATAGGGTTGTTCTTGCACAGAAAAGAGGGTACGATGTTGATTGTGTCTTAGGTGTGGACCAAGGTTAGACATGTAACCTTTTATTCAATATGGTTTTCCCGGTTTGGGTTTCTACGGTAAAATCTCCATGTACTATGTGATTTCTTTGTCATTTACGTTCTTGATTAAGTTCTTCTTCTCCTCTGCTAGGTTTAGTGTGGAAGTGTCTCTCAATTCCTGGCAATTATGGACTATGGTATCCAAAAATGACAGACCTTGTTCTTAGATATTATACAGATGCATATTGGGCATGAAGTATTGATGATATAAAAATCCCCAGTGGAGGTGCATTTTTCCTTTGTAGTTGTTTATAATCTTGGCTTAGAAAGAAACAAACTTCTATTTCCATATCTACAACTAAAGAAAAGTACATAGATGCAACATCCTGCTGTACACAAGTGTTATGGATAAATACCAATATTAAGGATATTCAAGTTCCCTATGATCGACCTGTTTCTATCATGTGTGACAACAAAAGTGCTATCAATCTCTCCAAAAATCTTGTTCAACACTCTAAAACTAAGAATAACCCCATCAAGTATCACTTTCTCAGAGAACAGTTTCAAGATCAGGTGGTTAAATTAGAATATGTTCCTTCCAAAGAGCAGATTACAGATATATTTACCAATCCATTACCTAGGGACTCTTTTGAGTACTTTAGAGATAAGTTGGGAGTCCTTCCCACTTGACATTCAAATGTGTAAACCTTCACTACAAGATTGAGGCTAATCAACCTCAAGGGGAGACACTCTTAGGATGTGCACATTCAGTAGGGAAGTTCCTTTTCCATTGATGTCAAAGGGGGAGAAAAATAGAGTTGCGACAAAGAGGAGCATACAACAAGGGTGAGTAAATTCCAAAGGAACACACTCATAGGGGGAGAAGCTTAATAGTGGAGTTTCCATCAATGAAAAATGGGATGTTTGTTGAGAATATGTTGTCATTGATGTCAATGACAATGTGACAATGCGACAATGGATAGTGCGATGGTGTGACAATGCAATAATAGGACAATGTGACAGTGGACAGTGGACAGTGCGATGGTGTGACAATGCGACAATGTGACAGTGTGAAAGTGGATAGTGCGACAATGTGACAATGTGACAGTGTGAATGTACGACGATATGGAATTGTGATGGTTTGGAAATGCGACAATGGACAACATGATAGTGTGACAATGTGACAATGTGACAGTGCGAGTGTGCGACAATGTGACGTTGAGCAATATGGAACTGCGCGATATGAAATGTGATGGAATGGATTGAGTGGTATGGACTGCATGGTATGGTCTGAGTGGTATGGACTGCGTGGTATGGACTGTGATGGAATGGACTATGACAGAATGGACAATGATTTTTTTTTTTTCCATTTGATTTAGTCAAAGAATGTTCGATAACGAAATTTTGTCCACAATGTAACCGTCATATGTCCAAATAATTTCTTTAGACAAAATTGTAATTGGTAGGATCTTGATTTGGTCAAAATGTTTCCACAACCATACTTTATTTAGACAAATTATAACTAACAAGACTTTGATATGATCAAATTTTGTCCACATTGTAACTGTCAAATGTCCACATACATGAAGGTGGACTCGCAAAAAATTATATAAGTATGGGTACACTATGATTGTGTAGTGTATGGATATGAAGGGAAGAAATTACTGCAACTGTTCACAATAACATAAATATAACTTCATAATTTTTCATTGAAAGGTTTATTTATTTTTTAAATCAGGGAGGTAGGGTGATTCTTGGGGACGAACTGCCATTCTTTGGAAGATTGATGTCTGTTATTTACAGGTTGGATCCTTTTTTTATTAGGGTGGCAAGGTTGTTCTAGGGTGAGTTGGAGCTCACATAGGATATGTTTCCTCACTGCAGGTTGGTTCCTGTAATATAGGGAGTGGGTGCCTCCTTCCAATTGTAGTTGGTAAAGCCAGGGGGTGTAGCCTCCTTCTAGTGGGTGCTTGTAAATTGAATGAATCTAATCTTGATGAATATATGAAAATAACTCAATGGTTTTCTCCCTCATCAGGTTTCCACGTAAAATCTTGGTATACTATGTTTACTATGATTTTTTTCATTTATGCTTATCATTAAGTGTGCTGGTTTAATTTACGTTTGTCATTACGTGTGCTTTTTTTTATTTCTACTTGTTCTTGTCATTAAGTGCACACTAGTCATCGATGATGGTGATGTTTTCTTGTTGGTGGTATAAATCTCTTTGGAAAGTGAATGGTCTGCCAAAATGTAAGATTTTATTTTGGTTGGTTCTCCAGAATCAATTATCAACATGGGTCTGATTATAAAGATGGGGTAAGTTAGGTCTGAGCATTTGTTACCTTTGCAAAAATTTAGTAGAAACATCTCAACATTTGTTTTCTAGATAGTTCTAGCAAGATATTGACTGCAATTTGAAACATAGTCAATCATGGACTCATGGCTCCGTGCCTATAATTTTTCTAGTATTTTTTCAAGAAAAGCATTTAAAACATTTTCGGTCTCTTCCTCTCCTGGTTGCGTGGGGCATTTGGCTTGCTCACAACTCTTGTCTGTTTGATGATACAACCTATTTTTAAAGTTTATCAATAGATGTTGGATTTATTTTATCATTACAAGTGTTCATTCAAATCCAAAGAGCTAAGAGTTTTGTCTCTTCTAGAAATTGATCCCAATTCATCTTTGGTTTTTTTTGATGGGGCGTGCCAAGGTATTGATTGAGTCTGTGGAGCAGGATTTCAAGTGCATTTCTCTAAATTTTATTGTTGGTAAATTCAATATGGGGAGGGGCACTAATAATAGGGATGATTTTTTGGCACTATTCTACATGTTAAAATGTGTTGTGGATCAAAATATTTCAGAGATACAGGTCTTTGGAGACTCAAAATTAACCATTGATTGGATGTCAGGGATTTCCATTCTTGAAAACATGGAACTCCACGTCCTGGGACAAAGGTTAAAAGTTATATCAAATTCATTTTATTTTATTTGATTCTAGCATGTATATCACAAACATAACTATTATGTTGACAAACTTTCAAAATAAGCCTTGGCTATGCTAGAGTTTCATTTGCTTCAGGTGGAATTCTTGAATGGGGAGGTTATCTCTAGATAAGAAGACGATGTATTCTAATATGTAATTACTTGTAGGGATCATTTTTTGATCAATTTTGAATTTAAGTCTGGAAATGGTTAGGACATAATGTAAACACCTACTTCTGAACTAGTTTTTTGTACTTTTATTATGAAGGATTTTTTTCTTTATGTCTTGGGCATCTAAAGAATGTAACTCTTTCTTAAGTGAAATAGAAGTTACAATTTTTTTTTGAGGGAAAAAAGAAATGCATGTACAACAAAAGAAAAAATAGTTATTATGAACTATTTGAATGCTTTGGCTAATGATGTGAATCATCCTTGTTAGGAAAAGTTTATGTACTAAGCATCTAGATACCATGGCCAACATATTTGTTGGAAATTTATCATGAATTTCATGTTTATATATATGAAATATTATAAGAATATTCTCATTTAATAAGTTGACCAAGAACGCTTTAGAGGTTCGAGAGGATAAAAATAGATTCCTCACTTGTCACTAAAGGAGTCTAAACTCAAATTTTTAAGATAAGCTTGCAGTTATGATCCTCCTTCTATTTTGATGATTTGATCCTAATATTAAGCCTAATCTTGTCTCACACATCTGTTGAGAGGCTAAATTGTGGTTTTCATAGGTTGAGATGTTAAAACATGGAGCTTTGTAGTATGTACTCCACAATTGCAGCAAGACTGGTAAATAAAAGGGAGAGAGCTATTGATATTCAACATTATGTTGTGTTATCATTATATAAATTCCTATTGACAGAATTGAAATAAGAATTTAGTCAACAACACATCAATATCAAAGGTCATAAAAAAATCTAAGGACCACAAAAACAAGTACTCAACATTGGCAGAATGAAAAGAATGAAGATGACCAAGCATCTATGGAGTGGTACCATTGACAAGGTCACTTATTACATCCATAAATGTATGGCTTCCATAAAGAAACTTACCAAGTCATTCTATAATTGAAACTGTAAGAGTGAATTTTGCATAAAAGCGATTGATTACATGGATTGAATAGTAGCGCCCCACATTATGGAGATTCCTAGATAAATCATATATGGAACATAGAAAAAAATGTATTAAATTTAGATCGTAATGGAAAAGTGTCCACTAGATTTGAATATGCCCTGCCAAAATCATTGACATCAATATTAATACCCACATGATATGAGAAGCTGAATTGAAAAAACATGCACCATAAAAATCCCAGAACACTTGAATAAATAGAATAACAAGCAAACTTGAAATGAACTTGTATGTTGAAGGACATTGGGGAGTTGTTATCATGTGAAGGGGAAATGAAAATGATAATAAAAATGCAGAGATATAATTGCTATGCTTGAAGGAAAACTAACTTTAATTTGATATTTCAAAATTGCAAAAGGTTCCCTAAAGTTGCAACAAAGAGTGAAAGCAAACCTATAAACCAATACAAAGCAAAAAGAAAATTTTGTAAGGTAGACACATTAAAATAATATAATTACACTGAGAGATCTATAAAATCCAAATATGTAAACTTCAAAAGTTTCTAAAGTTACTCTTCTTGATTTAGGAAGTGATAGATTCTAAGAACATCAAGGCTCCAAATTCTAACCAATACCTGTAAAAAAGGAAGAACACCATAAGAAATGAAAGAGATAGGATTTTGGTTGTCCAAATAATAGATTATTCTCAATTAGGAAGACGTTCATACAACTCTGTGATTTATGAGTGTTGCACTCCTTTCTATAGGAGATACCAACTACAATCTACCAAATATATTCATTGGAGGTAAGACATAATATTATGCCATTCCTTTACAATGTATATTCTTGTCTAAAATTTCTAAGACACTATTTAATTTATCTATAACATTAATACATGAGCACACAAAATACGATTTCTAAATTTCAACAAAAAGAGACATGTCTACCAAACCAAACAATGAGATTCATGGATTGACAATGCTCAAGTAGTCAACTAAACAATGCAAGAAGAAAAACGATAACATTTGGGGCTTCCCATAGTGAGGTTTATATCAATATAAAGGGAGATATTCAGATTTTCGAATAGTTTGCAAATGGAATTTGAAAAAAATTATGATGGGGAATTCAATCTACATGCACATGACATGTCTGGATTGCTAGTTATATTTGTAGAAAAAATAAAGAGGGTGTGTCATGATCAGTTCCATATTTTCATTTATCTATAATAGTTAATATTTCCATCCTCACCAAGTCTTTGACATTTGGTTCCTAGAACACATTTAAGAAATCTCACAATGTAAATTCCCCAACAAATATATGGTGTGAACTAGTTGGTGAGAGAAGATAAGAGGTTCTTCTTTGGATTGGTAGTTGGATGAGGAATTTGGTAAATTCAAGAAAAATATTAGGATTTCCTTTGAAAATCCATATCATGATACCAATGTAATGTTTTTCCTCAATAAAGAATACCATAATTCCAACCTATTGGCCACTAATGGAAATCTACAAGAATAATTTGGAATGCATAGTATAAATACCGTAACAGATTATAAATGCAATATACAAGAATAATTTCAATTTATTGTATATAAACCATTCCAAATATATACCATATATAAACCATATATATGGTATAATTATTGTATATAACGAATTTCCAAAATGAAGAGCTTATCTATTTTGAAGATTGAACATTGAGCACCTGGTTTCGACAAAGAAATTTTCCACCCAACAATAGGTAGTATTTTGTGGACACCACCCCCTAGATAGGCTATGATACCACCAAGGTGAAGAAGAGAAATGCATAATTCTCACGGTAATATCTGCATCTCAAGAACAAGAATATTACTAACCAAGTGTCTCAGTACTAAGTTTTTGACAACAAAATAACTCTTTGGTACCCATAATACCTGCTCCACACAACACATGGAAAGTTCTTCCTTCTCTACTCAATAGTACCTCAAAAGTCCCTCCCTCTAGTGTTATTTTGTAATACCCCTAGTTTGAACCCAAAGTTGTAAATATACACACGTTTTATAGGCCAGTGAGCCCAGATGTTTTGGGTTGGAGTGTTGTGTGATATAAGGATGGTGAGCCTAGTTTTGTAAATTGTATCACTTAGATATATTAAGAAAAATACATCATTGTTGCATACCAAGTCAGATAAAAGAGTATGGGGGGCTAGGACTCCATGAGAGGGAAAGGGGGATAGGACTTGAGGAAAGGGGCTAAGTCATGGCAGATTAAGTCAAGGGAACATAAACAAGTTGTTAGGACTATGGAGCATTCTCTTTGGGTGAGAGAATTGTTGGGAATATGTTTCTTGTGTGTTGGTCTAGAGGGTGCCATAGCTCTTAAGAGAATCCTGGTGTTCCAAGTGCCACATAAGTCTGCAACTATTAAAATATTCGTTGTGCTCATTTTACCATAGACAATATCATATTATTGTCACCCAAGCATAGTCACATAGCCACTCCTGAGCACCATAACATTTTCTAGATAGAATGATTATGGAAGCAACACTAAAAACAATATATAACCAAGAGAGCACATCTTTCTCCAAAGATATCTCACCAGACAGAAAGTCCCAAGGCCATATAACAAGAAAAATACTCAATTGTAGAAGTTGCAGTTGTAGTTACCAAGAATATCAGAATACCACCAAGAATTTCATCAAGAATATGACCAAGAGATACTAAGAGATATACCACATATCTTAAGCTAGATAGTGCTAGAAAGAGAGACCAATAACCATCCCAGAAGATCCACCTTCCATCCTTGCAGTTGTAGCTCCAAACTTGCGACTTGATTGAGAGAGTGAGTACAAATGAGCTAGATCATCTCTTATTTATAGTGGTTCTTGTCAACTGTCTGGGTCGACTTGTCCTTTTAGAGGCTAATACTTAAATATTAATTATTTTACTACATTGACTTGTCTTCTAATGTTTTTACACATCTTTTTAGGGTTTTTCTTGCTTCCAGAATATTCTATTCTAGACAAAGGTTACACATGGAGGTTAATACCTCTCGTAGCTAACATAATATCAACACTCCCTCCTAGCTAGGGAGGTATTAACTGTAATGGTCTCAAACACATCCATCCATTTTACATGGTATGGGAAGGCTCACATAGTCGTGCAAACCATTTTACATGTATCATCATCATAGCCACACAAGCTATATCATGATTACACAGATCAAGTCACAAGCATCATCATCACTATCCATCTATTTGGATATCACCTCCAACACTACTGGTTGGCACACTAGCCTAGGAAACACAAACACTACTGGTAGTCTCCATGTCAATCCGGTAGTAGTACACAATTATTACAATTCCATCCAATAGATCACAACAGTGTCAATCCATATTAGTACCAACTACTATCCAGTGGTACACAGCCACTCCTAGTAGCACACAACTACTATCTAGTGACACACAATCACTACCAATGGAATACATCCACCTTAGTAGCACATAGCTACTGTCCAAAGACCCACAGTCTCCAATGAAATCAAATACAAGCTATCACCATGTAGTACAATAGTCTCCTAGCATCAAATCATATCATCATGTACATAATCTCTCGAGGCCATATGTCACACACCTGACCCCTAAGTACCTTTTAAGGGATGTGGTATAAATTTTTCACTTACCTCCGATGAATATGGTATCGAGGACTAATCCCTTTCTCTTGATGGACAATCTCAATGCATGCCAGACCTCCCAAAATTCAATTAGGATCCATTTGGAACCTAAGGTTCACCAATCCTATTGGATCCCACTCGAATTGTCAACTCATTGAAGATTAGCATGTTCCATCACAATGATGTTCTTAGTAAGCATCAATTCCCCATGTCACTGTAAGGTGCTTAGGCTTGCATGACTAGAGGATGACAATAGTCCCTCTCCTATAGTCCAATTTAAAATACATAATCAATATTTCTTAGAATGCCATTCTTTGGTACTTAATTACTTAATCCTCATTAAGTATAATTATTCTCCACAAACTAATTATTCATAAATTTATTTTTGCTTAGTGTAATACTCATGGCTGAGTAATTACTGAGGTTTTTACTTTCTCTTTTCCCCCCTTTGAAGTAGTTTAACACTAAATCAATAAAATTACTCATATGATAATTATGAGTAATTATATTATAACACAATGAGGTTAATTTATCCATAATATACTTAAGTTGATTATCCTCAATTAAGATATATAATTCAATTCTCCCCAACACCTAACTCCATGCCGAATTTTCACCTAATTTGACATATATAAATATATGCATATTTATTTATTTACTGGGAAAATGATTAACTGTATTCAACCTAATATTTATTATTATGAATTTCCCTTTTTTTAATTATATTATAATATAATTCTATTTAATTCTATTATAATATGATTAATTTATATCAAAGGACCACTTAGGATCATTAATATCTATTAATACCTAAGCCTCTAGACTTCGGCGTAGATACCTCATCAAGATTCTATGAATATACCCAAATCTCCCGAACGTTGGAATTCTGAAGAGGGTCCCACTTAGGTTATATTATGATACAATATGACATTAGTTATATTACATCATGATGTAAATAAATCATGCCAAACATTTACTATAATCAATTATATAAATACAAAATTGTTTAATTTAAATGTGTATAATATTCATGCAAACTTTGGAATGCAGGGAGGTAGGTTCGGGCCTTCGACCCTTTTATCTTGTTCCTTCTATCATCCCTGAACATTCAGAGTCCCGGAGTCCCGAACTCCGGAGCTACGGAGAGGGTCCCACTCCTACCATACCTTTGTGCAAATACAATTTGTTATATTGTCATATAATATAATTAATTCCATTTACTCCAATCTCCCAGAGCCCTGGAGTCCCGAAGCTTGGAAGTGACCCCATTAGCACACATTACCACACCATTTAATATTCAAAGGAGTTGGCTTCATTTACGTGTAATCAATTTATTGAACCTTAAAATAATATAATATATTATTTTATATTCCTCGAAATTACGCCCAAGTTTTAAAATTCTCCAACATTATATTCATATTTGACATGAGAGAGAGGGAGAGAGAGAGTTCCCTAGGTCAATCTCCTTCGACTCTCCGACACATCCTTTATACTCAAGTCTCCCGGAGCCTCGGAGTCCTGAAGCTTTGAAGTCTCGAAAGGGACCCACTTGTAATTACGTTGTGGTTTAAATACAATGAAGTAATTTGGATTATAATATAATATATATTGTATTAAAGGTATATTCTATTTATCAATTTCATTAATCGATCACATTAAGTACAATAATATAAATAATTGTATTTATTACTTATGAAACCTTGCTCAGGGAAAGGAAGGTTTTGGGCATTCGACGACTTTCGCTCGTGGAATCCCATCACCCAAACATCCCGAGCTCCAGAGCTCTGAACTCCCAGAGTTTCGAAGACTTCGAGAAGGTTAAAGCATTTGGTTATTGTTTATTCCCTATTCTCTTTGGTCTTAGGTCTTTTATGCTCCAGTGGCTTTAACCTACATTTTCAGAATAATGAATAATAATAATAATAATAATAATAATAATAATAATAAACATGTGTATATAGACATATATACATATATTTCCATAGTTTTAATCTATTTTGTTACTTCGACGATTTAAAGGAAAATTAAAGGAAAAATATAGTTTTCCAAGATTTATAAAGAGATTTAATAAAAGTTTATATTCCAAGGATATTTCTCCATCCTGTAAATTAAAATATAACTATAATATCTCCCTTCTCGTGGGTAAATGAGTATAATTTTATTTCCTTATTACTTTTCTTTACTACTCTTACTAAATTTAAGGAAAATGGTCCTAATACAAAGATTTACCTCCACAGTAAATTTAGTGTTTCTACTAGGATTTCTTACCCACCAAAATTTAAGGGGATTCTTCCCAGATTTAAGAGATTTAACACAATTTAAACATAAATGTTTATTTATGTCCCAAATAGAATTTTGAGAACTTTTGAGTTTTAATTCATTTAGACCAATTTCATGTTTATGTCCTAATTATTTTTCCTCAATAATTATTTATAAGGACTTTTTAATGTTTTCCCATATTTGGGATTATTTCCTAAAGTCCACACATATATGATATCCTCTAACTTTTCTGGCATGTGATTTGAGGACATACTAAAATGGAGCACTACTACACAAAATAATCACTCTCTCTTCTTTCATAGGTGTTATATATATTTTTAACTGTTCAATCATGAATTCCTAAGCATGCATTAAACTGTACATCATAGTCAACCACAATATCCACTACCATAAATCTTATTTTTGCACACAGATAGTCAAGAGATAAGAAATTAAATCAAAAGGGATTCAACTAAGACATTCTCTTTCTTTTGATTAAATTTCTCAAGTTACTTTTGTCATAAATTAAACTTACACAGTTCTAAAACATAGTATAAAATTTTCTCCGATCTAAACACTACATAGATTTAACCAAATATACTTATCTAGAAACCAGATAATGATGCAACCATTGAAAGGGGTGCCATTTTCCACCCAACCGTAGGCACAACAACTCCTGGAAATATTTACTGTTGGCCACCCCCTAACTAGATCATGATTCTCTTAGAGAGATTCTTCCTTTTGTTCAGCAACAACCAAGGACGAAGGCCACTCTCTTCTTCCCACAAGAACTTGGTAGATCAGTTTTATCTCCACCAAGAAAGGGGGTCTGCAATGAGTGATTCCTCAATCACTCATCTTCTCTGCAACCCTGTTTATCAGCTTGGACTGAAAACACCGCCCAACAAATTCATGTACCCAGAAAGAATTTGTTTTTCAATTCTCTTCAGAACTAGAGAGCTTCACATGCTCTCCCTCTTCAAAAATGGTCACCAGACTCATCTTCCTTCATCCTCTTCTTTTGCCCACATATTTCCTCTCTTTTATTCCCTTCCTCAACAAGATTTTGTGGGTCCAATTTCCAATTTCATGGTTCAGGTCGGGAATTTTTTAGATGTGAACTCTACCCATATCCTCATTGATTCTTGAGGAGGACTTCCCAACTACCAGCCCGAGTGGTAATTTATTTTTCTGGGTCTAAATAATTTAAATCCAGTAGAGTACTGGTCTGGTGGGGGTCATCTCAACCATTTTTGGTTCCCCTAACCATCTCTCTCATACATCATGATCTACCTTGGAAAACCCCTTCAGTGGTTATGCAACACTTTCCATTTTATTTAGTAATAGAAATACATACATTACCTTTTATAGCAAAAAGGTTCATCAATTCCAACATCCACATATATTCAATTTTCCCATAGTATTTTAACAGGTTATAGTGATATTTAGAAGATGGGGGAAACATGGGTATTACACCATACTCCATCTAAGTAATCAGGCATGATGTTGGATAAGTCAAGTGCTAGACTTAGCACACTCAACAAAGTGTCTCACATAAGTCACTCACTTAACGAAGTGATACAAGGATCATTCTTCTAATTCAGACATACATCCTAGAAGAATAGTTATCCCAATAGATGTTGAATCTCTCCATTGTACCATCTCTAAGTCATACTAGCATGATGAAAATGCATCATATCTAAGATGTACTGGCATGATGTGGAGTACCATCTACATCATCTCTAAGTCATACTAGCATGATGTGAGTCATCTGCATCATCTCTAATTTGTATGATCATATCTAAGTTGTATTTGCATGATTCTCTGCATCATATCTAGGATGTACTAGCATGATCATACCTAGCATGATGTGACTCATGCATAATCATCGTCTCTAAGTTTTACTAGCATGATGCCAATTCATCATATCTAAGTTGTACTAGTGCGATGCGTCTCAATACATCTGTATCATATCTAAGTTTTACTAGCATGATGTTGAAACATCATATCTAAGATGTACTAGCATGATACAGACCAACAATCTATCAACCTGGACCATTCTACACATGGAGAATGTCTATCCGCCAACACACTGACTATCCATGATGTTATATCAACACTCCCTCCCAACCGAGGAAGTCATCTCCTCCCTTTCAACCAAGGGAGTAATCTCCACAAGTCCCATCCTATCCCTCAAGTATGCAAACTTTATCTTTTATCTTGGACAAAGGCTTCATCAAAATATCAGTTGTTTTCTCAGCGATGGAGATGTAATGGAGAACTACTTCTCCCTTATGGAATTTATCATGGATAAAATAGTACTTGATATCAATGTGCTTCGACCTGTCATGGAACACAGGGTTCTCTGAAAGCTTCAAAGGCTCTGATTATCACAATATATCACAGTTGAATCCAAAACCTAATCAAATAGTCCAGAAATCAACTTAAGGAGCCATACTCCTTCCATACAAGCATCACAAGCTGAAATATACTCTTCTTCTGCAGTGCTAAGAGCAACCAAATTTTGTTTCCTACTAGCCCATGATATCATAGTAGAGCCCACACTCAAACATATACTAGAAGTACTCTTTCTGTCATATGCACTTCCTTCCCAATTTGAATCTGTAAATCCATGCAACTGTATGTCACTGTTTGAGCCATATCTCAAACCATAACTTAACATCCCACAAATATATTTCAAAATGTGCTTTGCAACTATCCAATGCTCATGCCTAGGTTCCACTTGGAACTGGCTCAACGTGTTCACATCAAAGAAAATGTCCGACTGGGTATTAACCAAATAAATCAATGAGCCAATCAACTGCTAGTACTGGTACGAGTCTAATGGATAAGAATCAAAGTCTCTCAACTTCCTCATATTTGTCAGCATGGGAGTTTCCATGGATTTGCAATCCATCATCCCAAACTTCTAAAGGATCTCTCCGACATACTTCCCTAGCCCCATGAAGATTTCACCACGCTTATGCTATACTTCTAGTCCCAAATAAAAATGCATGAGACCAAGATCCTTCACATCGAATTCAAAGACTAAATCCCTCTTACATTGACTAATGAGAGGCTTTACACCTGATGGAAACAAATCATAAGCATATAGTAGCTAGATAATAGGCGCATCATTCACAACCTTGTAATAACTATATGGATCAACATAGCTTTGGGAAAATCCAAGTCTTGTCAAGTAACTGCCAATTCGTGCATACCAATCTCTATGTATACTTATTCCTCAATTAATCCATTGAGCAAAGTGATCTTTGCATCCATCTGATGTAAACTCCAACCCATATATGTTGCAAGAGATATGATGGATCTAATAAAGGTGTATCTAGAAAATGGAGAAAATGTCTCATCATAGTCTTCTCCCTCCTGCTGGGAGAACCCTCTAGCCACAAATATTTCCTTATATTTACCGATACTTCCATGCATTGCATGCTTTATCTTGTAAGCCCATTTTGAAGTGACTACAAACTTTCCTTCAAATCTAGGCACAATTTCCCATACACCATTTTTTTTTTATGATGGATTGATATTCATCCATCATAGCTTCCTTCCATTCTTTCTTCTTGACTGACAACCAAAGATCCTCAATGTTAGGGACCTAACCCTTCACATAGGTAGAATCATATATTCCAATGTAATAGAGGTCAATATTAATAATACCTAGCAATAAGGAAGAATAAGTCCAATGTAAGAAGACCTAATAGAAGCTTTCCCTTCTAGAAGGATCTTCCTCTAGATGGTTCTTTTGATAGACATATTTAGTATAAATAGTAGTCGAGGGTATGAGAAAATTTTTCTTGGATATTATTTTAATAGAGCTCTTCTCTACTGGAGGTTTCCCCCTCGAAGAGGCAAGTGAACATTGCTCTCAATAATAAAAGTGGTATTCTTGGTGTTATTCTGGTATCATTTTGGTATTATTGTGGTGTTTTTCTAGTTATATTGTTGTTCATCTGCCATTTCTAGCTATTTATTTCTGTTTCACATAATTTTTTATCTCTGGAATATTACAAGTGGTATCAAAGCACCTTCCTCCACATAAAATTGTGGGTTAATTTTTTTTTCCAGGGTAGAGACATATTCTGATGTCTTTAAGCTACAAAGATCTGTTGTTATGTGCATAAACCCGTGGTCGTGGATTCATACACGCATGAAATACAAGTGGTACTTAAGCACACATTTGTTGGCCACCCTTGTAACCCCTGTTGGTACCCCTTCAAGTGGTAGTTGTTGGCACAGGGGTAGACCCAGGGTTCAACACTTCAAAAATGCACCAACAAAACCCTAACTATCGACCCTTTCGGCAACACCTACGAAGCAGGCGAAGTCTCACCCGAGGTAGAGGCTGGGGGGGTTACAGGACTCAGGTGTCTGTAACCGATCTGGGACACAGATCTGTGATTATAACACTTCTACATAGTACTTAGGAACAACATGCATCAACCTATTAGTATTATTCACATTGTAGATCCAACCCTAAGTACAGTTCGACGTAGTAACAATGACAACATACATAATGCACTTAACATCATAAGTTAGATCTAGCACATTCAATATAAATAAAGCACTGAGCATTCATAGATCTATCTAACATACATAATAACAAAATCACTAAGAAGATAAATGGCAATATAACATAACACAAAGAAAACCATCAACACGAGATATACATGGTTCACCCCAGTGTGGGGCTACATCCACCAACTTCTTCTTATTTATTAGTCTTCAAGCTCTTACATTCATCTGCTCTTGTGCACTAAGCCATAGATCCAAACTTCGCAGAGGACATGAGATCTATGCACCGAGCACCAGATCCTCCTTCCCAAAATTAGGTCAAGGCACAACGCCAACTCCTCTCACAAGCATAGAGACTTACATACATGTTTTGTTGCACAAAGCACTCAAAACTACTTGCACTTAGCCATGCAAGCTATTGAATTACTAATTTTCTACATTACATTCTTACTTATTTATACTTTTACACTTTCTTACAAAAAGGCCTAATCATGGGTAACCCCATGGGCTGACATCCCATAACCCATTACAAAAACCATAATGAACCCCTTGCTGGGTCCACAAAACAAGTGAGATCCCACGATCTCAGCTCCACTTGGGCACTCCATCTTCGACCATCCTATCAAAGTCCAAACAATGGTCCTAATCCGATCAAGGTTTCCTAAAAACTTGGTCGAGGACCAACAATAGTGCATTAGACAACACCTGTATACAGGTCGACCTAGATTTCCTGAAGCCCTCAATAGATAAACCAATCGGTCGGCTGAATGCTATAGTGTCACCGAGAACAACACTCGGGAAGATACTCTCTAGTACCTGGGCAATCAGGTAGTATGGATAAGGGCACAATATAGCATCCTTAGTTGGTTCCCTGAGATATTGGGCCGATTACTACTGTTGGACCCCACACGTATATCAAAGAGCTATAACACATGGTAAACCCTTGTTTGTAGAACCCTTGAATACCTAACCTTTGGGGATGGAGAAAAAAAAAAGATCTATTGCCACATAACTGTGTTTCCTGCATTCTAGTTTCCAAATTACTACTCATTTATTCCTGATTAAGCACTTGGGAATTTCAACACTGCAGTATTCTTCAGATCAAAGTATAACTGCGCAGGTGAAAGAAAAAAAAGTCTGGATCCTATTGGCACCATTATTTGAGACCTATTCCATTGGATTTCTCTCTTCTCCCTTATCACATTCATACCTATCATTTTTCAGAAAAGTTTAGACCCCACCCACCCCTTTTTGGTTCCCTCGTCATCATGGCCCATACCCGTAGCCAAGACTTGGAAGCTCATCTCAATACATTGCACTCTAATTTCATAGAGACCCAACAATAAGTGAGACAACTCAGTGCCAATATTTCCACCATCAATAAAAACATGCATTCCTCCATCGTCACCTCAATCGAGGAACTCAAACAAGACCTCAAACAAGACATTACTACCCATCTTAAATATGTCACCACGATGATTTGCAACAAGCTGCATATCCTTGTAGATCCTCCCTTATCTGACCCACCTTTGCATACCGAAGATGAAACTCCCTCTCATTCCCATAATTTTCAGCCCCATCACTTTCAGCATGGCCTACTCCTTCCGTGTGTGGATGTGACCAAATTTGATGGCTCAGATCCCACTGGCTGGGTAACTCAAATGGAACATTATTTCTCTTTGTACGACATTGCAGATGAGTTGGCCAAACTCTGGTACGGTGTTCTCCATCTAGATCAAGAACATTGGCAATGGTGGTAATGGAGAAAAACTACCCGCCAAGGGTACGTTTCTTGGACACACTTTGTGGTAGAGCTTTATGAATGTTTTGACACTGACACCAACCATTTAGGCCGTTTGACAAAGTGGAAAGAATCTGGCACAGTGGAAGACTTTATAGCTGCTTTTGAGTGAATGGATTTTTGTACAGAGGGCATGTCTGCTGTTTTTTTCCGAGAATGTTTTATCAATGGCCTCAAGGATGAGATTCATGCCCATGTCCTCATGGATCGGACTCAGAGTTGGGTGGATGCTACTAAAAGAGATAAGGAAGCACAACAAGTTGTCTCTTCTCAAAACTGGAAACCCTCCTTTATTCGTCGCACTAAACTAGTAAATCCCACTCCTCCTTATACTCCACTAAAGATCAAAACATTGACTAGGGCCGAAATGGATGAACGCCAAATCAAAGGCCTTTGTTATAATTGTGACGACAAATGTTTTCCGGGACACAAGTGTAAGGAACAAAATATTTTTATGTCCATCTCAGAGGATGTTTCGAAAGAGGATGTTGAAGCTACCCTTGTGTCTATGTCACCTGAAGCCACTGACATAACCCCCCTCAGACCCTCCCGAAGTAGAACCGGTCATTTCCATAAATGCTCTCACTAGCTTCTCTACTCCCAAAACCCTCAAGCTAATTGGTTACATCAAGCATAGGAAGGTCATCATTCTTGTTGATGGTAGAAGCACCCATAATTTTATTCATCGCTGCATTTCCCAAGAAACTAATTTTTATATCCGTGCAGTCAATAATTTCCAAATCATTATTTCCAATGGTGAGTCCATGAAATGTGGAGGACATTGTGAAAATGTGTGTCTCCAAATTGGTGACTACCACCTAAAATCTCATATGATTTCTATCGACATGGGTGGTTGTGACATTGTGTTGGGTGCAGAATGGCTAAGGAATTTGGGTCCCATTCTCATGGATTTTAAGGAATTAACCATGCAATTTGACTAGGAGGGACAACAATATAAGTTCCAAGGAATCACCACCGGTTCCCTAGAGATCATTAGTTCCCATTGCATGGAAAAGATGCTCAAAAAAGGTCATTTTGGCGTTATTTACCAACTCCATGCCATACAAGAAACTGAGACACCCTCTATGCCACAAGACCTCCAATCCATCCTCTCTAAACATCAAGAGGTTTTTTCCACTCCCTAGGGACTCCCTCATTCCAGTGGTGTTCATGATCATTCCATTCCCCTTGTCCTAGGAATCCTTCCTCCCAGTATCCGTCCCTATCGTCACCCCTTTTCCCAAAAAATGAAATTGAGAAAATGGTTCAAGAACTGCTCAACGCAGGTGTTATCCACCCTAGTACGAGCCCTTACTCTTATCCTGTGGTCATGGTCCTTAAGAAATAAGGTTCTTAGCGCATGTGTCTTGACTTCCACGCCCTCAACAAACTCACCATTAAAGACAAATTTCCCATTCCTATCATTGATGACCTCTTGGATGATAATAGTTGTGCCCAGTTCTTTACTAAACTTGATCTTCGTTCTGGCTACCACTAGATCCGTATGAAAGAGGAATACATTCCTAAGACTACCTTTAGAACTCATGAGCGCCATTATGAGATTTTGGTCATGCCCTTTGGCTTATGTAATGCTCCCTCCACTTTCCAAAGCCTCATGAATCATGTCTTCCATTCTTTTCTCTGTCATTTTGTCTTAGTTTTCTTTGATGATATCCTCATCTATAACAAAACCTGGAAAAACCATCTTATTCATGTAGATAGAGTTCTCCATCTACTCTCTCAACACCAACTTTTCCTGAAACAATCTAAATGTGCTTTTGGTGCCTCAAAAGTCGAGTACTTGGGTCATCTTGTTGGCAAGGCCGACGTTAGGGTGGATCCTAAAATGATTGAAGCTATTCAAGACTGGCCTCACCCAAAGACTCTCAAAATCTTGCGTGGATTTTTGGGCTTAACAAGTTATTATCGCAAGTTTGTTAAGAACTATGGAAAGATTGTAGCCCCTCTCACTGCACTCCTTAAATATATTTCTTTCACTTGGAATCCAACAACTGCTCATGATTTTCAAACCTTGAATATGTTAGAAAAACAGGACCACGGAGCAATAAAATAAAACAAATGCAGAAACAAAACACAGAAGACACACAATACAAGAGAGACACAGATTTAAGTGGTTCACCCAGTGTGGGCTACACCCACCAGAGAAATTGCCAGGTCCTTTCTTTATTATTATCCAGCAAATGAAGGGATACAACCTACAGCAAAACCCGTCATAACTTCCTCTTCTTTATCTCATAGTCTCCTCTCTCAGAATACAATATTCACCACCACCCATAGCTGCGATACATTTCCCTCATAAAAGAGGGTTTCCTTCTAGGGAAAAAACCCTAACATAATCTCTACCATTAGATCTGCGACCGTATAATGAATGGTCCAGATTTACAATGAAATTACAATATACTTTTACAAGGAAATTTTTGCTTCGGGGGCTTCGCCCCTGAACCCCCATTGGGGGACGCTGCCCTCGAACCCCCACTGGGGTCCCACTTGCCCCCAGACCCCCCAGCCGGGGGGATAGGCCCCCTGGACCTCATAGAGGGGGTACCCCCCCTCTGCACTCCCCCGCGTGGAAGAGTGTACATACTTATGAGGTGTAAATACTTCATGGGGTATAAACATGGTTGGAAGCAAGGACCTCTGAATCAGGAAGATAATCAGGCTCCACAACCAACAATCTCCCACTTGGAGACTGATCTCAACAACTCCACCGCTGTTGTATATGCTGGACTCTGAACCTTCTTGGACCTGGAAAATTTCTCATTTTCATC
>ML782112.1:1092783-1111208 GCA_009831015.1 Picea engelmannii | reverse complement strand
TTCCATCGCATTTCCTCACTAAGGATAACACCAACAACATCATCAAATTTTAAAGTATTTGAACCAGAGACAGAGTTACTTACAACCATGACCAATCCATTCCAGCTTTCTGGCAATGAGCACAAGATTAGAAGAGCCCTAACATCATCATCAAATTCCACTTTTACAGAACTTAGTTGATTAGTAACTGTATTAAATTCATTTAAATGATCTGCAACAGACCCACCTTCTGACATCTTCATATTAAATAATCTCTTCATTAAAAATACCTTATTCGATGCCAAGGGTTTTTCATACAATTTGGCCAACGCGTCCATCAAACCCTTCGCTGTCTTTTCTTTTGAAATATTGAAATCCACCGACCTTGCCAGGCTCAGCCGTATCGTTCCTAGAGCTTTTCTGTCAAGAATCTCCCATTCTTCGTCCTTCATGGCCGCCGGCTTCTTTGCTACTCCGCTCAATGGTAGGAATAGATCCTTCTGATATAAATAGTCTTCCATCTGCATATTCCATAACTGGTAGTTTTGGCCGTTAAATTTCTTGACCCTAAACTTTCCATCTTTCGACATTGCTCCCACTCGAACCAGGAACCCTCTTTTCCTGCGAGTTACCTTATGATCTGATATCAGTTGTTAGAAAAACAGGACCGCAGAGCAATAAAATAAAACAAATGCAGAAACAAAACACAGAAGACACACAATAAAAGAGAGACACAGATTTACGTGGTTCACCCAGTGTGGGCTACGTCCACCAGAGAAATTTCCAGGTCCTTTCTTTATTATTATCCAACAAATGAAGGGATACAACCTACAACAAAACCTATTGTAACTTCCTCTTCTTTCTCTCACAATATTCTCTCTCAGAATAAAATATTCACCACCACCCATAGCCGCGATACATTTCCCTCATAAAAGAGGGTTTCCTTCTAGGGAAAAAACCCTAACATAATCTCTACCGTTAGATCTGTGACCTTATAATGAACGGTATAGATTTATAATGAAATTACAATACACTTTTACAAGGCAATTTTTGCTTTGGGGGCTTCGCCCCCGAACCCCTGCTGGGGGCCCGCTTGCCCCCAGACCCCCCAGCCAGGGGGATAGGCCCCCTGGACTCCGCAGAGGGGGTACCCCCCCTCTGCACTCCCCTGCGTGGAAGAGTGTACATACTTCTGGGGTGTAAATACTTCATGGGGTATAAACACGGTTGAAAGCAAGGACCTCTGAATGAGGAAGATAATCAGGCTCCACAACCAACAGAATATGGCCATGTGCACCACTCCAGTCCTGGACCTTCTTGATTTCAAAAATACCTTTGTCCTGGAATGTGATGTTTCAGGGAAAGGAATTGGTGTGGTCCTTATGCAAGAGGGTCGACCTTTGGCCTTTAACAACAAACAAATGTCTGAGCGAAATTTGGGAAAATCAATATATGAAAATGAAATGTTGGCTATTCTGCATGCCATTGATCTTTGGTGCCCTTATCTATTGGGGAAACACTTCCAAATTAAGACAAATCATCAAAGCCTCAAGTATTTTCTGGAACAACGCATTTCCTCCCTAGAGAAACAAAAATGGGTGACTAAGCTCTTTGGATATGATTATGAGATCATTTACAAGAAAGGAAAAGACAATGTGGTTGCGGATGCACTTTCCCAAAAATACGAAGATGAAGGGTCCCTTTTTTCTCTCTCCTTCATTATACCAGATTGGCTCCAAGTTGTTCGCAAGGAATGGCTACACGATCCCAAAAGTTTGCATTTGATACAACAATTGCAGTCCAATTCTCCAGTTTCCCAGGATACTCTTGGATCCATGATGAGCTTCGATACAAAGGCCATTTGTATTTAAGTAAACATTCAAAACTTAAATCCACGATACTTTCTAAGCTTCATGCTACACCCATAACTGGGCACTCTGAGTTTACCAAAACTTATGATATGGTCAAACGTTATTTTTTCTGGGATGGTATGAAACAGGATGTTCATAATTTTGTGGCTGAATGTGATGTGTGTGAACACAATAAGGGAGAAACAATCAAATCTCCTGGCACACTACAAACACTTTCGATTCCACCTGCTATTTGGTGGGATATCTCTATGGATTTTATTGTAGGATTACCTAAATTGGGCAATAAATCAATCATCATGGTGGTAGTTGATCGTCTTTCCAAGTATGCTCATTTATGTGCTCTTCAAAACCCATTTACATCATCTAATGTGTCTCAAATTTTCATGGATCAGGTCTTCAAGCTTCATGGCATGCCACATTCTATTGTTTCTGATCGCGACCCAACTTTCAACAACAATTTTTGGCAAGAATTGTTCAAGCTACAAGGCACCCAATTGCATCTCAGCATAGCTTATCATCCCCAGACTGATGGTCAAACTGAATTTGTCAACAAGTGTTTGGAAACACATTTGAGGTGTTTTTCCCTAGAAAGGAAAAATCAGTGGGCTCAATGGTTACCACTAGCTGAATGGTGGTACAACACTTCGTACCATACATCTACCCGCATGACTCCTTTTGAAGCAATATATGGACAAAATCCACATTCAGTTCTATCATATTTTCCAGGTGTCTCGAAGGTTCAGAAACGCTTACAATTTGAGAGACTATTCTTCATATCCTCAAAGAGAATTTGGTCATGGCCTAGAATCACATGAAGAAACAAGCATATCAAGGTCGCTCTGAACATCAATTTGTAGAAGGGGATTAGGTGTTTCTTTGACTGCAACCTTACAAGCAAAATTCCCTCAAGGCTGACCATTGTCAGAAACTGGTGCCCAAATTTTATGGTCCTTATACCATTTTCAAGCGTGTGGGAGAGGTGGCCTATCAGTTAGCTTTGCCCAATCATTCTAAGCTCCATCCTATTTTTCATGTTTCTTGCTTAAAGAAGGTGATTGGAACTAAGTGCCAAAGTCAAACCAACCTTCTCGAGTTGGATGAAGAAGGCTCCATTTGGATACAACCACAAGCAGTTTTGGACCAGCGTCAGCATCATCTGTGTCAATGAACCATCAAGGAAGTGTTAGTCCAGTGGAAAGATACAACTCTAGCTGATGCCACTTGGGAACCAACTACCATTCTGTAGCAATTTCCATATCTCAAGTCTTGAGGACAAGGTTGTTTTTAAGGGGGAGGATATGTTAGGGACCTAACCCCTCACATAGGTAGAATCACATATTTCAATGTAATAAAGGTCAATATTAATAAGGCCTAGAAATAAGGAAGAATAAGTCCAATGTAAGAATACCTAATAGAAGCTTTTGCTTCTAGAAGGATCTTCCTCTAGATGGTTCTTTTGATAGACATATTTAGTATAAATAGGAGTCGAGGGTATGCAAACTTTTGTCTTGGATATTATTGTAATATAGCTCTGCTTTGCTGGAGGTTTCCCCCTCGAAGAGGCAAGTGAACATTGCTCTCAGTAATCAAAGTGCTCCTCCTGGTGTTATTCTGGTATCATTTTGGTATTATTGTGGTGTTGTTCTGGTTATATTGTTGTTCATCTTCCATTTCTAGCTATTTATTTATGTTCCACATACTTTTTTATATCTGGAATATTACACTCAAGTGTTCAACACTTGCTTATTTTCCAAGAGAAAGCTTCTTCTGGAGTCATGTTCTTCACTATACGATGAGGACTTCTATTATGAACATATACAACTGCCATAGTTGGTTCTCCCCATAGAAACATGGATATATTCTAGTTATTCATCATTGCCTTAACGAATTATTCAATGGATCAATTATTTCTTTCTTCCACACCATTTTGTTGAGGATTATGTGGGACAATTAGCTCCCTCCTAATCTTAGCTGCTTTACAAAAAGGAAACGAGCTCCTTGGAGGTGTATTCTCCTCCATTATGGAGCCTCAATATCTTTATCTTCTGCTTAGTGAGGAGGTTGACATTTGGTCTACAAACATCTGAGTGAATAATGTCCAAAACTTATTTTTCTTTACACGCTTCCTTTAGAATTGGTACTTGGTGAGATCACCTGCCTCACCACTTGATGGAGTCATCTGCTCCATGTTTGTAACTGTCACTATAGCTCCTTCTCAAAGCTATCATATGTAACCTTCCCAAAACAAGAACAACAAGAGAAAAAGTATTTCCAATAGAATTTTCATAAGAATATATCTATGGTAATAATGATCATATAATTACCAAGGTGACATGCCCGAGAACAATAAATATCTCCTAGAGGAGATGTTAGTTTATTTTTGAAACAAGTGCAATACATATCTATATCAATAGTACTTACATACAACCAAGTATGCCTAGAAATAATAGAAACCTTCAAAGATTGTTGTCTCAACTATAGTATTTACTTGTATTATAGCAACTATCACACTTGAATTGTACAAATTGAAACTTAACAATATGATCAATCAAACCTGGAACCTGGAGCCTCAATTTCTTATTCCTCTGAATGTATTGAATCCAACATCACTACTTCGACAAGGTCTCTTGTACATTCCCTGCAAAATACACTCATGCTTTGCTGGATGATATAACATGAAAAACATATACAAGTGCATACCTTTGAAATTTGCAACATCGTTCAACTTGTCTTCTAATATGAAACTAGACACCATCTTGACAAGAAGAGGTTAGAAACTGAATCAAAAGGTTCAACGATTAGAACATGCTAGAAACTCTGAAATTTCAAATTTGACCACAAAAATCAAATTTGACCAAAGGTCAACCTTTGACTTTGAATTTGACAAGTCAACCTTTGACTTTGACCAAACAACCTTTGACTTTGACTTTGACCAAAAACTCAAACTTGACATTTTTGTTGGATGATGAGGACACAAGAGGGTGTGTTAGGCTAGGGCGTACTAGAATACCCAAAAATTAGGTTCAATGCTTCACTTAAGGTACCTAAATAATTGGATTAGGTTTTCTTGTAGCTGCAATTGGTGCTAAAACGAGATTGAAAAAGAACTCCCACTCTACCTTCCAGTGGTTAGACAGCTCTAAAGGTCATGTGGACCCATAACCTGTTAAAATATTTGATGTGCTCATTTTACCATAGACAATATCACAATATTGTCACCCAACCATAGGCACACAACCACCCCCGAGCACCATAAAATATGCTATATAGAATGATTCTGGAAGAAACACTAGAACCAACAGATAACCAAGAGAGTGCATCTTTCTCCAAAGATAGCTCACCAGACAAAAATTCCCAAAGCTACATAAAAAGAACAATACTCAGCTGCAACAGTTGCAGTTGCAGTTACCAAGAATATCAAAATACCACCAAGAATGTCATCAAGAATACCACCAAGAGATACTAAGAGATAGGGAACATATCTTAAGCTAGATAGCACTAGATAGAGAGACCACGAACCACCCTAGAAGATCCACCTTCCATCCTTGCAGCCACAGCTCCAAACTTGTGCCAGACTTGATTGAGAGAGTGAGTGAAGTGAGTGAGTACAAATGAGCTTGATCATCTCTTATTTTTAGTGGTTCTTGTTACCTTTTTGGGCCGACTTGTCCTTTTAGAGGCTAATAGTTTAATATTAATTCTTTTACTAAGTCGACTTGTCTTCTAGGGTTTTTACACATCTATTTAGGGTTTATCTTACTTTCAGAATATTCTATTCTAGCCAAAGGTTACACATGGAGGTTAATACCTCCTGCAACTACCATAATATCAACAAAGACTTCGTGGATATGTTGTTGTTGAATCCTTGAAATGGAAGTGGTACAACTGAAGTATTTTTGGGCAGTGGAGGGGTACACTTCCTGGGGTGGGATAGGCTATGGGGAATGAGAGGCTATGAGATGGAACTGCTGCTAGAGTTGGTGTCATTCACCTTGATTGAAATTGTGTGTTGTTGAAACTTAGTTTGGATCAGGTAGCCTTTGCCTTGGTGGATTCATATCCATCCCCAACTCAGGGGTGATCTGCTATTGAGAGTGAATGAGCAACAAAGTCTACGACTGGGAGGAACATATGAGGTCTGCAACCAGTTGATGATTTTAATTAAAATATAAGTGTTCTTTTATGTGTTTATGATTTTTGTGTGTGGTTAATTATGTTAATTCTATTGTGGTTTAATTGTATATATTTATGCATGTATTATATGCTTTTAGGAGTGCATAATTAAGTTCATATGCATGGCATATAAATTAATTATTGGTATCAAAGAATTGATGGGTGGAATTGAAGAAAATTTAGAAATTATTTAATTGTTAGAAGTCGAGTTTTTAGTAACATATTCTCAGCAGTGAGTCTAGGGTGTGTTACATCTTTAGTGTGGGCATAGAAATGTTCAATATATTTTCAATTTACTCCAACATAATTTTTGTTTTGTTTTTAATTATTGTCTCTTCTCAAGGTTCTAATGGTTTTCTTTCATGGTTGTTCCATCATATAGCGTGACAACCCTTTTTTGCAAGCAAAAACTCTCTTTTCCTCTCTAAAAATCAACTCCCTTTTTCCATTCGAATTTTCTCTTCTTTGCATGAGTGAAAGATGGCTAGAGAGTGTTAATTTAACTCTTCCTTGAAATGTAGGGGGATAAAGTTGCTAGAATGTAGGAGGTGATGGCCTAGATCTAGGATTTGGTTTCCTCCACTTCTATTATCCCCAATTTAAACTATAGGCTAGGTTCAATATCACAAAATAATGAAGGTTCGAATAATGGCAAAATGGATAGAAGAAGAGACAAAGGATTTAGGCATGTAAAATTCCCTTAGACCCCCTCACCTTTCCCCTCTTGTGGTATCATATCCTCTTTAGGTGCTCATGCTCAATCAGTCTTGGTTCTTTTATTAATTGTAAAATAGAAATGTTTAAAAGTATTCAAAATTACCACAATATGTCTAACTCATGCTCTAAATAAGGCATAATAAGAAGCTATCTATGCAAAAAAATTTAAACATATACCAAATCAAGTTCAGATCATTCCAAGGGGTTGAAACTAGGACATTATAGATGACTACTCTATCCTTTAGAAAAACCATTTAATTGTGTTTGATTGTCAACGTTTCTAACACAAATGACTTAGTACTATTTTCTATTGTGTTTGCCTATGCATATTCTAGGAAGAAACTTTGATATTTCTCTTAGAGATTTACAATAGATCCTTGATAGTTTGCTTAAATTATGTGTCTTCTCTTGAATTTTTATTTCTTTAATTTGCAGTGGAATAATATAAAATTTTGAAAATTTAATTGCCAAATGCCTGATTGTGGTTAAAGACATGGAAAATCAGATAAACTCTGAAAAATTGAGTGTGGCCAAAATCCAGATTAGAAAGGGTGTGATAAAGTGTTTCCAAGTGTTGGGATAGGATTTAGCTCTGATACCAAATAGTGCATACACTGATTTGAATTAAGCTCGAAATTGTGTATAACTAATATATGTGCATGCATGTGTGTGTGTGTGTGCGTGCACACACACATGCTTTTACATTGAGTGGTCCCTGGGTATAAATAAAACCTAAAGGGGTACCTTGTACCTTTCTGGTGGAAGGTTATGAATTTTTAATTCGAGTTGAGAGCTTATGTGATAAGGTTGCATGAGAACATTATTGTTGAGTTCAGGAACATCGAGGATTGTTTCGAATAAATTAATTGTAATATAGGAATTAAGAAAGGTTTCCCACTATCCCATACCCTTTTTGGCATATACATTGACAAGTTAGAGAGTTTTTTGGAAGAAGTACATTGTTTTGGCTCAACTCTCGCTAGTATATCCATCATCCTTCTTCTTTATAGAATGTTATTGTTCCTATGGTGATAATTCCTTATGATATTGACAAGCAACTAAAAATCATCAAGGATTTATGCTCTAGTACAAGTATTACTGTTGACACTGGAAAAATGAAGTTTATAATAATTACATCCAATAAGATCACTTATGCTAATTTCATGTATGACAAAAACAACTTGGAGGAAGTGGCTTCATACAAATATCTAGAAATCAATATTCATAATAAGATTAATTATAACAATAACATTGAGAAAAGGATAAATGGAGGGTGGAAAGCTTATTACAGGTTGGAAAACAGTTGTAAGTCAATGGACCTTCGAATATAAGATAAGAAGAAACTCCTCTTTGAGACTCTCATCACTCTTGTTATCTTATATGGTTTTGAAGTCTAGGGATGCAACATCTCTAGAGAATCATGGAGAAAGATAGAGCAAATCCAAAAGCATTGTATAACTTGTAATCTCAAAATTAAAGGCAATACACCCTATCATATCCTCCTCATAGAAGGAAGTCTTCCCCCCATTGATAACATGGTTATGACTAGGTATATAATGTACAAGAACAAGTTACACACCATGAAAGACACAATGCTTCCCAATATTGGTTCAAACTCAAGTCAAAACCACTTGCGAATGAAGCAGGGGTGGCATAAGGATGCCAAGTCTTGGATTAATCATTGGGGAATAAAGGAAGAGGTTTCTCTATAGAATAATGATAATGCAAAAAACATTATCAAATCTAATTTCAAAAAGAAATTGTGGTGTGATAAAGAATTAAAAAATAAATAAATAAATAAGATACTATAAGGAGGTGATCAAACCTAATCTAGAAGATCAAAACTTTCTCTCTATTTTGACTTAGAGTAAAGAATAAATACAACATTGCTAAGATAAGAACAAACTCTCATGAGCTCCATGGTGAAGTGGGGTGTTGGAAAATTCATAAAACCCCGTGGGACAAAAGAATCTGTCATCTTTGTGACATTAAGAGGGTTGAATATGAAACCCACTTCCTCTTAGAAACTCCTGCCTACACCAATATTAGATCACAATTTAAAAATATTTGTTACAATACTGACCTTTCTAAACTTCTAACTCATCAAAACTTAGGTGATTTAGGAACACTTCTCTTAAATATTTTTATCACAAAAATAAAGTTCTAAATAAAACCAAGAAATTCCTTACATTTATTAAGGTACAATAGACCACATTTAGTCTTAGTGGATGTTAATCATCATCATCAATTTATATTTGTTTATATGTTTATTTAATTTATCTTTTATTAATTATTTATTGATCCATATTATTATATTATTGGTATAGCTCAAAATGACAGTATCATGCATTTTTTACTTTGGCCTGCTTACTTACACATCCACCAACCACTTTTGTTGAGGCTCCTCTTAAAAAAAAACTTTTGCATGGTGTACTTGTCCTACTACATATGCAACACATGTACATATGATAGATGCATGCCTGGCAACCCGCATATACTCTAAAAAGTTGCAAAAATTAAAAATTTTCTAGCTTTCGGGCAGAGTTTACGGGCTATGTCAAGTTGCACAACCATATTACCTACTGTAGCCATTTTTGACAACTAATTAAACATATTTTTCCATAAAAAAGGGGGCCCTAGGGGGGTCATTTGGATATATGAAAGAAGAGGCAAGTGAACTCTACCAAATTTTCTCCCTTGCATTCCAAGCCTTTTGCATCCTTATCTAAGTTTCATTCTCAACATTCCCTTCCAGTCATCCTCTATACAATCCATCCTTTTACCCTATATTGGCATTTTGGTTGTGAGGATATCATATTGGGAATAGTTCACTTGGAGTCAAAGTAAAGGAACCTAGGCAAGGTTTGTGGAGCGACGTCAGTAAGATTCAGGTTGTAACTTCCAATCTTGTTATCAATAAAATATAAACTTATTGTCCCAGATATTTATGTCTTTATGTTTATGTTTGTGAGTGTTTTTCATGAATATCTAAATCTTTAGATGATATTGGTAGATATGCATATGTTTTCATAGTTTGTTCTGTGAATTTGTTTCAGGCCAGCCTTGGGAGGAAACCTGCAATTTTGGAATGAACAACAATAAGAAGGGATCTATGATAGACAAAAGGACTTAAGGTACACATTTCGATATTATCTCCCTTCCCTTAATTACCATTAGATTTTGTTGGTTTTGGGTAAAATATAAGTGTTTTTATCTTTTAAGGTGTCAAGGCTCTGCCTAGTCGCTAGACCCAGATTAGGGGGATTTTTCCCCATAGTAGAATTGTTGAATCCACTGGGGAGTCTCTCTAGGGTCTTGTTAGGAGATTATTTTTGTTTTATTTCCTATTATTTTCTGTGCTTTCTGAGTTTGTAAGAGTCTCTGGTCACCTTCCAGATGTTTCTAGTTTTCTTGATTTGAATGATCACTCTTAACTTTATCTCTTTTTTGAGTTGTTTCAGCAGTATACGTGCCCTATTCTAATACCACCACACATACATAAACACCATGTTCTATGCCCAATATTCATACATACGTGCTCCAAGTTATCCCAACATGCGTACATCTGCAGTTTGTCTGAGTACAACACGTGTACCTATTCTTTTGAAGAGTTTTTTCAAAAACTTTTCTTTTGCTTCCATGAAATTTTTGGTCTCTCAGGTCCTCCTGAGTACTAGAGACCTCTGTTAACTATTATTGAGAGAGTTTTAAGTCTCATATTGTCTATGAATTTGTAAATAAATATCTTTTGTTTAGTTTTCTTTGTCTTTTTTTGTATTTTTTCAAGGTTGAAGGTGTACTTTTGAAGCTCTAGATTCTCCTTTGGATTCTGGTGAATCCCTACTCTCTGGAAGTGGTTTAAGACCTGATTCAGTCTCTGGTTTTTCATCCTTCTCTCTTGTTATGTTTGGAAAAGAAAAAATATTGTTGTTTTTTATTTTCATTTCATAAGCATATAAAAAGTTTTAAATTTTTTTTGTAGTTTCTTAACTGCATTTGCATGTTACTTTGCATGTTTGTTTGGTTGTAGTAGCTTAGGTTATTTTTTTATAAAAGAAAAGAGTTCTCAAACCAAACTTCCTTCTCATATTCTTCCTTGAAAGTTTAAGTAGTTGCATTGCATTTAGAAAGAAAAATCATTCTAGGATAGATTGCATAGTAGTATCTTGGTTTTCGTTTTGAAAAGTTCGCACCTTAAAAGTTAAAAGGGCCATATATTCAATTGTAGGATGTAGTTTTCTTTCATTTACTTTTAAAGAACAATGTTCTAAAAGATCATTTAACTCTTCTCTTTCTTCTCTTAAATAACACCATGAGTTTCACTACCATACCCCCGAGTAATCAATCCACTAAAATCAACGCTTAATGTTAAAATCAATTAGACATTTTTGATTACAGGGTACACCAATTAGACTAGGCTTTAGGGTGAATTAGGTGTGGAGAGGAAACTCTTCAAGGCCACTTAAATAAACTTAAGATTCTGAGATAGGGAGTGTAAAATTCCAATGTCGTAAAAGTTAGCCAGGACCCCCCTCTAACATAGGGACTAAACACGAGGTCACGTGAGGAAAGGTAGAGGAGATAACCCCTCCAAAGCCAGACCAAACATAGTGAGGATCGTATTTGAGGGACATTCTTGGGGTTTTTTTGACTGCATTTTAATACGGAGCTTCTTGGACCTCGAATCCATTTTGGACCCTCAGTTGTCTTCTGGACCATTTTCCTTTGGTACCCTTGAAAGGCTTTAGACATAGCTATCCTCCTCATAAGATTAATCTGAGTGTCGAGTGTACCTTCCTAGTAACTAACTGTGAGCTAGCAAACTAGTTTCCTTTTATAGGGACTCACACAGGTGATTGCAGGGGTATACCCCGATACCTAGGATACACGTTGGATCATGCTTTGCAGAGTATACCCGAAGGGTGTTTCCATATTCAAGTTACACTTGCACCGATAATTTTCTAGTGTTGGTTGGTGTAATTTTTCTTCCTGCCATTCTATTGATTGCTTGATTTACCTTTAGGTACTTTGTAGTGTGGGCTCTATGATTCTCCCTATATTTACCTTAGAGTATTAGTTGATAATTTCACAAAGTGGAATATCAACAACTGTTCCATTCGCCTAGGCTTCAGGGCCTTCCTGCGATAACTTTGGATCCATCGCCGCCATTGCTGAGGTGAAGATTAGATCAAGAAGGTTCTTTTGAATCTATCAGGCCACAATAAATTGTGCCCAAGCATTTTCCTAGAGAATACATTCTTGCACCAAAGGAGATTAGTGTTTTCTGACCTCAAAGATGAAGGATTTAGGCCCACAAACCCTCTGATCAGTGATCTTTCAAAGCCAATCCTTGTTCAGGTAGTCCCTCCCAAGAATACTTCTCTTGATCATCATATTGTTAGGAGACCAGCTATGGAAGCGAGTAATAGTAATTCTATTGCGAGTCCTCATACTCCCATCCTCATCGTGGGTGGAGGGGGCATCGTACCTCCTCCCCCACCTTCACCTACAAGGAATACCTCTAGTCAGACACCTACAACTTCTGGCAGTGGCACAGTCTCTTCCACAACTTCGACCATTATTCATACTTATACAATACATAATATGTTACACACTCCTTTCACATATGGGATGCCGGGTTTTGTTTCAAGCTCGATATTAACTTACTCGACTTTACAAACCATTGGTCTAGGGGAAGGGATTTCTAATGCTCCCTTGAAAGGATCCCTTGAGGGAACTTATGCTCTATATAATGTAGTCCCTTACAGTGGGGGACATATACCTCCTCTATCCCCTTCGCTCGGAGGTGATTTTCAACAACCATATGGGCCTAATACTAGTTCCAGTTTGTTTAGTGGAGGGATTCAAGGGCCTCAATCCTTTACGAGTCTGGTTGGGTCTATGCCTTTCTCTTTATTTGGTGCTTTTGGAAATAACGCTTTCTCGTCCTCCACATTTTTGTGAGGGGGCAACCCCTTTATCAATCAACCTAACTCCATGTAAGGCTTTGTTCCTTCACAGGGAGTGATGATAGGAGCCTTCTCCTATCAAGGTATTGGAAATCCCTCATAGGATTGTATACCTCTTCAAGGGATGTTTATCGGGAGCAACCCCTCCCATGCTCAGTGGAACCCCGAGAAAGGTTCAGTTCTTATGCATGGAGGATCAACTAGGGGAAACCCCAAACAAGGTCTTTAGAATACCATGCAGGGAGAAATCCCTACCCAAGGTATTTCATCGAATTATTTGAATATTTTGATGATGCAAAATAGTGCACAAACCTCTTATACTGGCTAAGGAAACCCTGGTCAACATGCAAGATTTTCCTGGAAACCCGGTGCCAACCAAAATCCGGGTTCTTATTTTCCTTTAAATCCACCACAACCTAGGTTACCCTTTCTAAAAAATATTCATCTGCCAGACTTGTCAAGGTTGTTATATGATCATATTTTTCATGATCTACATTGGTCTCCTATGTCGACTAAGTTTCCCTCAGATGTACGAAAATTTCAAGGCAATCTTGGTGAAGATCCGGGCGATCATGTTACAACTTTTCACTTGTGGTGCTCCTCCAACTTGCTAAATGATGAATCTATCAAGTTGTGATTGTTTCAATGCACTCTTATAGGGGGTGTTGTGTAGTGGTATATTGAGCTCGATGGCTCAAAGTATGCTTAATTTAATGATATGGAAATGGTTTTCTCAAACCATTTTTATCTACCAGTGAGATACGATGTTGACACTGATTTGTTATCCAAATTCGATCAAAATAAGGCCATCCATATCTCCAATCATATTTGAGAATGGCATCATCGGAAGAGATTGATCAAAGTAAAGGTCCCTCCAGTTTTTTTTCTCGATTGGTTCCTGAAATATTTGGTGCCTTGTGTCACCAAAGACGTTGCAACTTTCAAAATGTTTTTTGAGGAAGAGGCTTTAATGAGGTCTCAACAAATGGAATTGATTTATTCTCAATCCAATATGATGTATGAGATTCTTCTTAATGCACTACGGTCAAAATTTGACTTAACCAAAAAAAAATCTAGGCCTCATGTCGATGGTATAGTAGGCTCAACACAAAGCAAGACCATAGATTAGTTGTCCAACCAAATGCAACAATTGTTGCTACAACAGACTGTGGCCAACCAAAATTTTAGCACATCTACCCCTGCCACCCACACATCGAAAGTACACAGTGTGTAGACGACAAACCAAAAGGAAAACCAATACTCCAAGGGGAAAATAAAGGGTAAAGGAAATAAGGGTAAGGGGGATAAAAATGCTGCTTACAATGTTGGTGAGGGAAAAAACAAGAAAAAAAAGGTTAGGTTTCCATGTAAGCATTTCATAGGCAATCACTTGACTCATCAATGTCCTCAGTTTGAGGAAGACAATAAGATTTTGGCACAAAAACAACTTGTTGTGTTCACTAATCCTTTCCCTCGAGGGAAGAATATAGCACAAGCTTCCTCATCCACAACAACGACTGGGGGAAATCAGGGTGCCCCCCAAATTAATGCTAATAATAGAGCTGAAAATGTATACATGATGAGATTAGATACTCATCTTCAGACCAAGGCTCATGATTAAAGAATGCCTGAATATGTTAAGAAGGGAAAATAAGATTCCAACCAATTGTCTCCTCTTCATATAGAGAAGACCATGGGAGAAACAATGAATCGCATCCCTAAAGGTGCATTTAATAAAGCTTCTTATAATCCAAATGCAAGGGTTGCCTAGAACTATTATGTAGTTGAAGATCTTGCACAAACCCCTTGTGCGACGTATGCTCTGGAATTTCTCTAGAGTTTCCCCTCACAGAGAAAAGGATTACTGTCTATTTTGGGTGTTTCTAAGCCAACTAAATTAGGAGCTATCATTTTTTACCCTTATGATCACAAACCTCGTTTTCCTTAGCATGTCGCCTTCTAGATAGTAGTGGTTTGCGCCATGAAATCATTGACATGCAATATTTTCCGCACAGTGGTAGATGAGAGTGCGTCAACTTGTGTTATGTCGTTGGAATGTTGGAAGGATATTTGTCAACCCAAGTTGTGTCCATATCCTACGTTGTTAACTGCATTTAACGACTGCTCTTTTTGAACATATGGCATAATCCCCTCCTTCCTCATGCAGTTGGAGGGAAAAACTATGTGTGTCGAGGTCGAAGTAGTCAACGCGCCTCTTGACTACAATATTTTGTTGGGACAAATTTGGACTTACACAATGACAGCAGTTATATCTTGCGGTTTTTGTGTACTATGTTTTCCTCATGAAGGTAGGATAACAACCGTTGATCAGTTATCCTTCTCTCATCCTGACCCTTGATTGGGGGCATTTACGATCCTGATGATTGATAACCCGCAACAAGGTACCCTCAACTTAGGTGCTATATTGTTTCCATCTTTGTTGGGTACTTTTGATTTTCCACCACCTTCAAATGATGTTAAGTTTATTTCGACTATCCCTGATCAACCTAAGGCTATGATCTTCCAAGTGGCTTCATTTCAAATGAATTATTTTAACTTTCTATGGACTTTACCTTCTCTGTAGGATTCGATGGAAGGGGTAGGGAATCCTGGCATGGCTATGGACCTATTCACAACTGAGGTTGCATACATTATTGTTTAGCAAACCTTGACCAACTTTGATCCACATCCCCCTCAAGAGCTAGATCATATTCTAGAGCTTTTTTGGGCTCAAGAGTCTCTTAGTTCCCATGATCCTTTGGATTCGTTCTTTCCCTTTGACAAGGCAATTTTAGAGGCAATGATGGGTTTGGATAGACGTTGGGATGATATTCATCATAGAAAATATTTTTTACTTGAGCTTAAGAGAGTGGAAGCAGAAGAGTTTACCATGACTATGAATGGAGATGTCACTCATCTTGTTAACCCTTTGCCAACACAAAGAATATATGCTGAGGGAAACATGGTGAGTATAGCTGAGATGATTCCAATTGATATCTCCAAAACCCCTAGTGTCGTTGAAAACATATTCATTGGAGTGAATTGTTCCCATGAGGAGATTCAGGTGTACACTGAGTTGTTCAAAGAATTTCACAACGTTTTTTCCGAGTCTTATGAGGAAATTCCAGGCATTGACCCTCGTATAGTTGAACATGAGATTATGACTTATCTCGATGCTAATCCTGTCCGACAGAAGCTTCTCCTAGTCAACCCTCGCAAAACAACGACTATCAAAGTTGAGGTAGAGAAATTGATTAAGGTTGGTTTCATGTACCCAGTTTAATTGGTGGAATGGGTGTCAAACACTGTTTATGTCAACAAAAAACAAGGTACATTTCGTGTGTGCATGGATTTTCGCGATCTGAACAAGGCATGCCCGAAAGATAACTTTTCGACCCTATGCAAGGATCAAATTATCGATGCATGTCTGGGCTGTGAATTTTTTTTCTTTTATGGACTATTTCTCAGGGTGCAATCAGATTGAGATCAAGCCCGAGGATCAACATAAGACTGCTTTCATATATCCTTGGGGTATGTTTGCATATAGGAAAATTCCATTTGGCCTAAAAAATGTTGGAGCTACTTTCCAGTGGGCCATGTTGTTCACCTTCCATGACTTGAAACATATGGTCGAAGGATATCTTGATGATATTGAGTCACCTTCTTGCAAGAGATCTGATCATCCCGCTCACCATCGAATTATTTTTGAGAGGTGTTGCTACTACCAGATTCACCTAAATCTGAACAAGTGTAGTTTTGGTGTTACATTTGGGACATTTATTAGGTTTTATCGTGTCCACCAAAGGGATCATGGTCGATCCTCTTAAGGTTGAGGCGATAGTTCAATTCCCCCCCCTTACGCATAGCCCTGGCTTCAAAGTCTTTAGGGTAAAGCTAAATTCCTGTGATTATTTATTGCTAACTATGCCAGAATAACTAAAGGGTTTATGCACATTTTGAAAAAATGGATCCCTTTCTTCTGGGATGAAGCAACTTAGAGCTCTTTTGAAGCATTGAAAAGTGCCCTAACATCTACCCCTCTGCTCAACCCTCTTGATTATGACAAAGATTTATTGTTATACTTGGCTACAACAAATTCCACCATTGGTATGGTCTTGGTTTAGGAAGATGATCCGCTCCAGGAACAAATTATCTACTACCTTAGTCGAGTCTTAGTAGGACCATAACTCAACTACACTCACGTTGAGAAACTGACTTTGGTAGCTGTCCATGTTGTCCAAAGGTTTCATCATTATATTCTACTTCGTAAGACCACCGTCATAGTCTTTGTTAATCCTTTTCAATATGTGTTGACACGACAGGTCATCGACGAGAAAATTAGTCTATGGATATTCATTCTTTAGGAATTTTATTTTTATTTTGTTTCGACGAAGTCTAATAAGTCTTTAGTCTTTGTCAAGTTAATTTTATAACTTTCGATTGAGAGTGGAAATAATTTTCCTAAAGAGTCATTGAACAATGATGATCTCTTCCTTCTTGCATATTCTGACCCTTGGTATGGATATATAATTGTGTATCTTAAGACTTTGAAGTGTCCTTCCTCTGCTTCTTGTGATGAGCGTCGATGAATATTCCATCAAGTGTGAAATTATCTTATCATCGATGATACTTTGTATCGTCAATGAATTGACTATGCTCTTCGTCGTTGTCTGAATCACGAGGAGGAATATATTGTGTTAAATGAATACCACACTAGAGCATGTGGAGGTCACTTGTCTGGGTTGGTAACAACCCAGAAAATCCTTCGTGCTGGATACTTCTAGCCCTTGTTAATTAAATATTGTATAGAGGCAGTTAAGAAGTGTCATCCATGTCATATCTTCTCTCAAAAGATGTGGGCACACCCTGCTCCTATGTTTCTTGTTATTTCTTTTGGTCCCTTCACTAAGTGGGGAATTGATTTCACTACATGCCACCCAACTTCTGTTAGGGGGCATCATTATATCATTGTGACAGTAGACTACTTCACTAAGTGGGTCGAAGCCATCCCAAAATTTAGTAATGATAGGAAAACGAAGATGTGAGGCTGCATAAATGACGACATATCCTCAATCTCTACCATCAGCATGCTCCGGGTGAGGGATGTCAAGTATATATATATATATTATTTACTAAAAAGAAAACATATTTTTTTTAATGTCACGGTACTGACTCAAAAATTATGTTATGTACAGATGTGGGACCAGTGCGGCCAATAGACCTCCCCTGGACCAAGCCTCATCTAAAAGAATAGGCCCATCTAGGAGGAGCCACAGCAGTAGTAGAGCCATCGTCGAAAAAGTCTGAGAACGTATTGAGGTGGGTAGAGAGGAACTTGACATCCCTCACCCGGAACATGCTGATGGTAGAGATCGAGGATATGTCGTCATTTATGCAACCTCACGTCTTCGTTTTCCTATCATTACTAAATTTTGGGATGGCTTCGACCCACTTAGTGAAGTAGTCTACTGTCACAATGATATAACGATGCCCCCTAACAGAAGTTGGGTGGCATGTAGTGAAATCAATTCCCTACTTAGTGAAGGGACCAAAAGCAATAACAAGAAACATAGGAGCAGGGTGTGCCCACATCTTTTGAGAGAAGATATGACATGGATGACACTTCTTAACTGCCTCTATACAATATTTAATTAACAAGGGCTAGAAGTATCCAGCACGAAGGATTTTCTGGGTTGTATATATATATATATATATA
>ML782112.1:1073845-1092066 GCA_009831015.1 Picea engelmannii | reverse complement strand
ATGTATGTATCAACGCATTGCGCTAGGGAGAATAGAAATATTAGGGTCTCTCAATAAATTGATCCCTGTGTAGGGATAATCCTTGATGGCTGGGATCTATTGTCTCCACCAATTGAAGAACTCATCATCATATGACTTTCGTACTCCCCATGCTCCTTGGAGGGGCATAAAAGAGGCCCATCCACATAGTGATGGATAGGTGGCTATGTTCCTTCATACGCTCTCCTTTGGGCTTATGCCTGACACTCTTTCAAAGAACAATGCACAAAGCACTATCCTGAATCCAAAGGTCTTCTTATTTCTTAGTTTACAATCTGTTAGATGTATTTTCATATATTTGAGCATCGTTGTGCTCCAATCTAAGATCATCGATTGCATACACTGCATGTTGGAAATATGGAAATACAGGTTGGCATTGATGGCATTGGCATTGACAATAGATCTGTGATGATGATGATGATAACATTGCTGGAATTGGCATTGACAATAGATATGTGATGATGATAATAGCATTGATGGCATTGGAATTGACAATAGATCTGTGATGATGATAATAGCATTGATGGAATTGTCATTAACAATAGATCTGTGCTGATGATAATAGCATTGATCGCATTAGCATTGACAAAATTGACTCTACTGCATAATCATGACCAGAATAGAGATACTAATGTTGCATACATTTCAGATGTGTTGACATTATGGTGACTGTGATGACATTAACAATGTTACATATATTTAAATCTGAACATATAAAACAAAGAAGAACATACTGACATTATGTTGCCTATGATGACATGTCTATGTTGACAGAGCCATTGATGAGGCAGTATGATGACAAAGATGATGGCTGACATTGACAGATAAGCAATGTGCATTCAGCATGTAAAATGACATAAGCAGTAATGTATGTTTACCTGCTGGTTGTGATGGTTATGAGACACTCTGTTATTACAAGCCCTATGATGTGCCTGGAAGAAAAGAGTTGGATTTTCCCAAGATGTGAATTAAAAATTGACTATCAAAGCAAGAAATCCTAGATGCTGCAAATGAGGAGGCAACACCAGAAACACTAAAACTAAAAATTAGAAGGTTGCAGAAGGAACAAAATGATTTTAAGCATATTATTGTAATTATGAACAACATGCTATTGGTGAGACAAACACTTGCTAGGAAGGGAGTTCCAGTTGCATAGCTTGATACTATCCTTCTTGGTGAAAATAAGAAACTCAATGATATCCTTAGTAATCCTTCTATAAGCATTCATCATATTGGCCACTTGTTGTCTCAGCTTTGCTTACTATCTGGGGAAAAAGATGAAGCTAACCAAGAGCTGATGACAAGGATTTTGAGGAGGAGTTTTTTGTAGATGATGTTGTATTTGTGAGGGTTTCAATTGTTGTATGTTATACAATTCGAGAAATAATCCTTGTTGGTAAATGTTTACATGGTCAATCATTGGCGAAGTTGGCTTTGAAGCAAATGAAGAGTTGCAAGCATAGTCTCAGCAACCGTCAGATCAAATCATCAATGATTGTGATTTATTTTTCAATTGGGATTTATCCCACATTGGAAATAGGGCAGAGTTCATATGAGTTTATAAAGACCACCCTCACTATACTTATTCGATGCATAGTGAAAAGGTATGGCGGGGGCTCTAGGTGCTTGGACTTCACATGATGATCACCAGCCTGGAGCCCGGGATGACCTGTCAGGCCCCCTACCTTTTCAAAGAAGTGACAACAATCGTTGATTTACTGAGGATATGATCTCATCCATTGGATTAATATTTTTTTAAATACATTGTTGGCGTGGCGGTCATATGGGTGATCGAGGGTCTAAAAATTGTTAGTTATTTTTAGTTGGCAAAACTTGCAACAACAGAGAGACTGCTATGTATATCAGTAACTTTGGAAAAATTCCAATGTTGGAGGATTGTTAAGTTCAAATGTTTGTGATTAAACATTCGAATGTTGACACCATTGTTCTTGTCAGAGTTTTTGGCATACTGCCAATTGTGGAGGTTCGCCAAAACTAGTTAAAGACCTTCACAACATAAACACAAAGACAATGACTCAAATAACATCACATTATTAGATGAAATCCATGGTGTGATAAATACAATTCATAAATGATATTAAAATAATAATTTAGATGCTTAAATCCTGAAAGTATCGATTTAAGGAAGTATTGTGATGTTTGTTAATATTTGTATTACACATTAACACAACCATTAGATTTGAGATGTAGATCGAAGAGATGCGTGGTTATGAAAATTCATGTTAATGAATTTGTATGGGAGCTCAATGCTGACAGTTGCAACATATATTTGAAATCTGCCTTAACTCAGCGCCAAAATTTATCTTTTGAGGCACGCTTGAATCCATAGTCGAAATTTCCCTTTGAGGCACGTTTAGATAATCATGAGTGGAGCGGGAGTTTCCATTATGACTCTGGAATGCGACCGATCCAATATAGCCGTAGAATATTCTTAGAGTAGACACGTAGTTAAGGGTGAAACCCTAAGAGACCTCTGAGATATAGAGGCTTTGTACGCCCAAATGAAGCTAGTCAGTTGTTAGTCAGGAGTTGGCTGGAATAGATGTTAGGAGAAGATTTCAGTAGTTTGTTTTTGTTGTTCAATTACGGTTGTAACCATTTTCAATTATGAATAGAATAGAGGAAAATTGATTCAATGTATGGTCTGAACATTTTTTGCAATTCTCCGTGTTTGTGTTTTTATGAGTGAATGGAAATGTGAACGTTAAGATAAGTTTCAATTGTTTCTCTTCTATGGAGGTAGTGCAAGGTGTGCACACAGAACGCAAGGAGTGCATAACGAAATCTGTTTCAATTCCAAAGCTCAGAAGAGATAACATGAAATTTTTCCTTTGCAAGGAGTGCAAAGAGACTGGTGCAAGGCATGCATAGTCATCCATGAGAACCCAAACTCTTGCATAAAGGTCTATTGCGAGAAGTGCACATAGCCAAGGTTCGACTGAGTGTCGAAGGGACTTTGTGAGAAGTCGAGGAATCATAAAGGGAGAACGCAAGGAGGGAGAAAGGAGTTTTCTTCGAGAAATCCTTCGGATCTGAGTTATTGAAATCCCTAGAATGCAAGGAGTGCATGGGAAGTCGAAGTCTTCATGAGACCAAGCTTAGGAGGAGTAATACTTCTCATAAGTGCTAAAGAGGTCCAAGAATCAAACTCACCAAAGGATTCAAGGTTTGAAACCTTTAGACACCCATAAAACCTTCTAAATTTGAGGAAGGGGTAATCCCAAAGGAGGATAGATCTCATCCATTCGATCCAAACACAAGAGAATCAGAACCGTCCATCAGGAGGGACGCATGGTGAACGACTAGCATTTCGTTGACTCATGCTTGGAAGAAGTCAAAGGGCAGAGTACCAAGAATTCGTGAGACGCAAAACTGTGACTTGATATGAGTCATTGAACTCAGGAAAGATCTGGACCGTTGATTGTCCAGGGTGAAATATCGACATTTATGGGATCGAAAGATTGGAGGTGACAAGTCTTTCGACTTCGCGAAATGATAAGTCCCGAAATAATCATGATTGTCGGATCAAGGGAGGATATGGACTGTCATACTTGAAGCATTGCGATTTCGGCTATCGGGAGAACCGAGGCAAGGGAACTCTGAAGTCGCAAAACATGAAACGTCGACTTGATCACAATCGTTGATCAAGGGAAGACCTGGACCGTAGAGCTCGGGTCATCGCGATTTCGGCTATCGGGTGAATGGAGGTAGCAGTGCTCCCAGGGTCAAGAAACACAAAATCACGACGTGCCTTCCACTCAAGTGCGTGGTCATAGCCATGGTCACAAGGGAGAAAGGGCTTAGCAGAGAGGAGTTAGCGCCCATTTGGCATTGAGACTTGAGAAATGTCTAGGATAAGGTCCGTGGGTCTCATACGACTTGCGCCTTAGGAGAAAGGACCTGTGTAAGTGGGTTTTGGGTCTAGCATAGGCTCGAAGGGTCAATCATACCTATTTTCTTGATTGATCCTAGACCGGGAGGTCACACAACCCTTAGGAGAGAAGGGGCGTCTGCATCAAGTGGTATCATAGTGAGTTTCTTTCTGTAGACAGCGGACATAAGAGAAGGAGATAGTCTGATACCATCAAGAGGTATCGGAGATTGAATTTTTACTTGCAGACAACAAGCAAGGGAGAAGAGACAAGAGAAATCGAGGTTGTACTATGTGTGTGACAAATAGTCGACAAAATTTCATCGAGGAGATGAGGAGAGCAACCTTTAGCCAATCGATCTGTAGAAAGGGAGATGCGAGAACTCCATGTAAGATTAGAAGCGATGGAGGCAATGCAAAGGAGAGCACCTAATACTAAAGACATCAGTGATGCAGAGAGAGAAGAAGTTGTTGGTGATAATGTCGTCGAAGAAGCTGCAGGAGAGGAGGTTGTCAAAGAACTCTTGCTGAGAGAAGTTGCTATATTGGGAGGTAGAGCCAAGATAGAGCTCCCAATGTATGAAGGAAATTTGGATGTTGAAGAGCTGCTGGATTGGATAAGATCCATGGACAAGCATTTCGACTATGTTGACGAAGAGAGAAAGGTGAAACAGGTTGTCACCAGGCTAAAAGGACATGTAACACTATGGTGGGATGAACTACAGGCTTAGAGGAGAAGCAAAGGCAACCAAAAGATAAAGAGTTGGGATAGAATGGTAGACAAGATGAAGGCTAAGTTCATGCCCAAAGACTATCAAATTAATTTGTTCAGGAAGATGCAGAACCCGAGACAAAAAGGGATGACAGTTAAGGAGTACACAAAAGAGTTATATAGGCTGAACATCAGAACTAGATAGAGGGAGAGAGATGAAGAGATTTTTTCCAGATATATAAATAGCCTGAGATACAAAATCCAGGATGAGCTCAGCATGATGTCAGTAAGAACAGTGGAGGATGTTTATCAATTTGCACTGAAGGCAGAGGAAAAGTTGGCCAGAAAACAAAGCTAGCGAGGAAGAGGTAAAATCCAAGCCCCAAACAAAGGTAAGGGAGTTACCCATGACATAGCACATAAATCTAAGGACGAAACTGAGAAGCCACATAGTCACTCGGAAAGAGAAGGAAGTTCCCGAGAAATACAGGGTGGTGGAATAAATTCTTCTAGAGGAAGAGGAGAAGGAGACGTAAGATGCTATGCCTGTGGAAAGACAGGGAACATTTCTTGGGACTGTCCTGAGAAAAAGAAAGAAGGAGGAGGTGAATCTCACATTGCAGAATCACAATGAAGAGATGTTGAAGCAGAAGGAGTAGAGGATGGAAGATCCCCGATGTTGAGGAAGGTTCTCTTAAAACCAGAGGCAGAAGTTGAAAATCCAGTGAAGAGGAACATTCTCTTCAGAACAACTTGCATGACTAAAGACAAAGTATGCAAGGTGATAATTGACAATGGAAGAACTGATAACTTAGTATCGACGGAGATGGTGGAGAAATTGGAGCTGGAGACAACTGCACATCCAAAACCATACAAAGTCTCATGGTTACAGAAAGGACACCAGGTAATGGTTACTAAAAAATGCTTGGTTGAATTTAAGATAGGAGGATATAGAGATAAAATCATGTGTGATGTGATTCCCATGGATGTATGTCATATTATATTGGGAAGACCGTGGCAGTTTGACAAGAATGTCATTCATGTTGGGAGGAAAAATACATACACCTTGGAGAAGAATGGTAGAACACACATGTTGTTGCTAATAGAGGAGAAGAAGTGAAAGAAGAAGCTCAAGGAAGAACAAGAGATATAGTTCGATGTAGTGAGGAAACATAGAGTTATCCTTACGAGTTCTTAGATGGATGATTTTCCTGAAGAAGTTCAAGAATTACTGGAAAATTTTGCTGACATAGTGGTGGATGGGCTACCTAACTCATTGCCACCCGTCAGAAGTATCTGTCACCATATTGACTTGATACCAGGAGCAAGTCTGCCGAACAAATCAACATACAGATTGACACCTCGAGAGAATGAGGAAGTGAAGAACCAAGTCTAGAAATTGTTAGAGAAGGGTTTGGTCAGAGAGAGCTTGAGTCCATGTGTAGTACCAACTGTGTTGAGTCCAAAGAAGGATGGAGGATGGAGAATGTGCACAGACTCAAGATCCATTAACAAGATCACCATCAAGTATAGATTTCCTTTACGAAGAATGGATGATTTAATGGACTTCTTAAGTGGAGCAAATTTCTTTTCTAAGATAGATTTGAAAAGCGGATATCACCAGATCAAGATCAGGGAAGGTGATGAGTGGAAGACAGCCTTTAAGACACATGAAGGTTTTTATGAGTGGCTTGTTATGCCATTTGGCTTAACAAACGCCCCGAGTACTTTTATGAGGTTGATGAATGAAATACTGAAAGATTTCATTGGCAAGTTTGTGGTTGTGTATCTGGATGATATAATGATATTTAACATGAATAAAGAAGATCATTTGAGATACATGACATTAGTTATGAGGAGGCTACAATAGGAGAATTTGTTGATAGATCTGAAGAAGTCCTCTTTTATGAAGACAAAACTTATTTATTTGGGTTTTGTGACCTCTTCAAATGAACTGAAGATGGATTCAAAGAAGGTGAAAGAAATCAAAGAATGGTCATCACCAAGGAGCATGTTCGAGGTAAGAAGCTTCCATGGATTAGAAAGTTTCTATAGGAAGTTCATCAGAGAATTCAGTGGAATTTGTGGGCCAATGATGGATACAGTGAAGAAGAAGCACAAGTCTTTTAAATGGACAGAGGAAGCCGAGAGGAGATTCAATATACTGCAAGAGAAGATAACAGAATGACCAATTTTAGTCTTGCCGAATTTCGAAAATACATTTCAGGTGAGTTGTGATGAAAGCGGAGTTGCAAGTGGAGCAGTCTTGAGCCAAGACAATAGACTTGTTGTGTATTTCAGTGAGAAGCTGAATGAGACCAAGAGGAAATATTCCACATATGACAAGGAGTTTTATGCCATAATTCAAGCCTTGAAGAAGTGGAGACATTACCTTGTCCCATAGGAATTTGTCTTGTATAGTGATAACCAATCTTTACAATTCATAACCAGGCAGGAAAAATTGAATCAGAAGCATGCAAAATGGGTTGAGTTTATGCAAAATTTTACTTTTGTCATAAAACATATTGTTGGGAATGCTAACAAAGTTGTTGATGCATTGAGCAAGAGATGTTTGATTCTACAGGAATTTCAGGTGAAGACCTTTGGGTTTGAACACCTTAAGGACATGTATTGTGATGATACAGATTTCAAGGAAGCATATGAAGCATGTGCAAACCTTGTGCTGAGAGATAGAAGCCATTGGATAGAGTACATTATTCAAGAGGGATTGTTGTTCAAAGGGAATTAGTTGTGCATACCAAAATGATCAATGAAGAATAACCTTTTGAAAGAAAAGCATAGTGGAGGATTGGTTGGACATTTTGGCCATGATAAAACGTTTGCACAGTTATGAGAATAGAGGTGATAAAGTTTGTGAACAGATGTAGAATCTGCCAACATGCAAAAGGGAAGAGACAAAACACTAGATTTTATCAACCATTGCCAATACCAAAGAGGCCTTGGGATATAATAAACATGGATTTTGTGTTGGGATTGCCAAGAACACAAAGAGGATTTGATTCCATATTTGTGGTGGTGGATAGATTTTCAAAGATGGCACATTTTATCCCATGCCATAAGACTAGTGATTCAATGCATGTTGCAAATCTGTTTTCAAAGAAGTTGTAATAATTCATGGCCTACCCAGAAGCATTGTCTCAGATAGAGACGCAAAATTCGTTGGTCACTTTTGGATAAGACTGTGGAAGAAGTTGGGGATAGATTTGTCCTTCAGCTCAGCTTATCATCCTCAGACAGATGGACATACTGAGGTGGTAAACAAAAGTTTGGGAAACTTGTTGAGGAGTTTGGTTACTGAACACCATAATCATGGGATCAAATACTATCGCAAGTAGAATTTGCATACAATGATTCAAAAAACTGGAGCCCATTCCAAATATTGTATGGAATGCAACCCAAGGGAGTATCTGAGTTGAGAGACTTGGAACAAATTGAGATCATGAGCATTGGAGAAGAAGATTTTGCTATAGACATGCAAAAGCTCCATATCCAGATCAGAGGACAATTGCATATTTCTAACCAGGAATGCAAGCACAGAGTTGATCAACATCACAGAGAACTTCAATTTGAAGTAGGAGATCAGGTTTTGGCACATCTTAGGAAGGAGAGGTTCCCTAGGGGAACATATAATAAGTTAAAGATGGAAAATATAGGACCATGTAATATCTTGAGGAAGTTTGATGCAAACTCCTACGAGATTAATCTGCCAGATGGCGTGGGCATATTGCCCATATTCAATGTTTCAGACTTGTATCCTTACAGGAAAGATGACACAGAGAGATTAAAAGATCAAGTGAAGATCCAGTGGGAAAAGAAAATGCCCACAACAGAAAAGCCACAGATGGAGAAAATTTTTGATCAGAGGATTGGCAAGAAGACCAGGAGGAAGACCGATTTTGATTATTTGGTCAGGTGGAAGGGGCACCCAATAGAATATGCCAGTTGGGAAAATGAAGTTGTTATCCATAAGCATGGAAGGACAGTGCATGAGCTCATGGACATGAGTCCATGAATTTTTGTCAAGGGGAGTATGATGCAGGAGCATCATTGGCAATCACGTGGAGAAATGATTATTAATGTCAAGGAATCTGTACGAGAGCTCAACGCTGACAGTTGCAACACATATTTGAAATCCACCTTAACTCAGTGTTGGAATTTATCTTTTGAGGCACACTTGAGCCTAGAGTTGAAATTACCCTTTGAGGCACGTTTAGATAATCACGAGTGGAGCAGGAGTTTCCATTATGACTCTGGAATGCGATCGATCCAAGATAGCCATAGGATAGTCTTAGAGTAGACACGTAGTTAAGGGTGAAACCCTAAGATCCCTCTGAGATATAGAGGCTTTGTATTCCCAAATGAAGCTAGTTAGTTGTTAGTCGGGAGTTGGCTAGAATAGAAGTTAGGAGAAGATTTCAGTAGTTTGTTTTTGTTGTTCAATTACAGTTGTAACCATTTTCGATTATGAATAGAATAGAGGAAAATTGATTCAATGTAGGGTGTGAACATTGTTTTAAATTCTCTGTATTTGTGTTTTTATGAGTGAATGGAACTGTGAATGTTAAGATACATTTCAATTGTTTCTCTTCTGTGGAAGTAGTGCAAGGTGTGCACACAAAACACAAGGAGTGCATGACATAATCTATTTCGATTCCAAAGCTCATAAGAGATAACACAAACTTTTTCCTTTGCAAGGAGTGCAAAGAGACTGGTGCAAGGCATGCACAATCATCCACGAGAACCCAAACTCTTGCATAAAGGTCTGTTTCAAGGAGTGCACAGAGCCAAGGTTCGACTGAGTGTCGAAGGGACTTTGTGAGAAGTCGAGGAATCATAAAGGGAGAACACTAGGAGGGTGAAAGGAGTTTTCTTTGAGAAATCCTTCGGATCTGAGTTATTGAAATCCCTAGAATGCAAGGAGTGCGTGGGAAGTTGAAGTCTTCATGAGACCAAGATTAGGAGGAGTAACACTTCTCATAAGTGATAAAGAGGTCCAAGAATCGGACTCGCCGAAGGAGTAAAGGTTTGAAACCTTTAGACACCTAGAAAACCTTCTAAATTTGAGGAAGGGGTAATCCAAAAGGAGGAGAGATCTCAGTCATTTGATTCGAACACAAGAGAATCAGAACATTCCATCATGAGGGATGCATGGCGAACTACCAGCGTTTTACTAACTCACACTTGGGAGAATTCAAAGGGCAGAGTACCAAGAATTTGCGATATGTGAAACCGTGACTTAATCTGAGTTGTTGGACTCAGGAAAGATCTAGACCGTTGATTGTCCAGGGTGACATATCGACATTTCAGGGATCGGAAGATTGGAGGTGACAAATCTTTGACTTCGCAAAATGCTAAGTCTCAAAATCATCATGACCATTGGATTGAGGGAGGATCTAGATCGTCAGACCTGAAGCATCGCGATTTTGGCTATCAGGAGAACCGAGGCAAGGGAACTCTGAAGTCGCGAAATTTGAAATGAAAACTTGATCGCAAGTGTCGATCAAGGGAATATCTGGACCATATATCTTGAGTCATCGCGATTTTGGCTATCGGGTGAACGGAGGTAGCAGCGCTCCCAGGGTCGTGAAACACGAAATCATGACGTGCCTATCACTCGAGCGCATGGTCACCGTTGTGGTCACAAGGGAGAAATGTCTTAGCGGGGAAGAGTTAGTGCCCATTTGGCATTGAGACTTGAGAAATGTCTAGGAGAAGGTCCATCGGTCTCATATGACCTGCGCCTTAGGAGAAAGGACCTGTGTAAGTGGGTTTTGGGTCTATTAGAGGCCTAAAGGGTCAATCAGACCTAGTTTCTTGACCGATCCTAGACCAGGAGGTCACACAACCCTTAGGAGAGAAGGGGGGGTCTGCATCTATTGTGTTACTTAAAACAAGGGTTATGTAATCTTAAATGAAGAGATTTGATGTTCATGAAAAGTTGTGAAATTGAATGAATAGACATGTTGTTTTGATGAAGAGTTATGTTGAAGACATTTATAAGTGTGTTGAGATGTGAAGGAATTAGTGGGACTGCAACAGAGACATTGAAGATCAAATGCAGAAAGAGACAGAGCAACAATCATGATATCCAGTGCATGATATAAAACATCTTTGTATTTATGAACAAAGGGTGGCTGGGAGGTGCTAGGGAAGGTTGGATCCTGTAGGGGAGTAGGTGTTTCCTTTTCAATTGTAGTTGACTAAATAAGGGGTTGTAGCCTCCTACCAATTGGAGCTAGTGAATAGGGGTGTGGGTGCATCCTGATCAGTGGGTGTTGATCTAAAGAGGAAGAAAACATATTCCTTCTATTGTACCTTGCAACACAAAATTTTGCAGTTAATGGAAAAGTGTTTGTGGTTTTCCCAATTGGGTTCCACAATAAAACATTGTGTTCAAATTTTGTTTGCATTTCTACAAAACATAATTAAATAAAAAAAAAGTAAAAAATTGATAAAATTATTGTGTCACTGATTCACACCCCCCCCCTCTTAGTGGCAGGATATGATCCTTCAATTGGTATCAAAGTTGATTTCTTCACTAAAACGTTTAATCACTTGAAGAGAAATATACATCAAAATGGATCAATAGTTGAAGATGTCATTAAAAGTCCCCCTATTTTATGGTGAATACTATGTTTTATGGAGTATTAGAATGAAAATCTATATGATGTCCATTGGAATGGAAGTATGGACATTAGTTGAAAAAGGATATGATGTTCCAAAAGTCACTTCCACAGAAGCAGAAGACAAGAATAAATTTTGGGAACATGCGAAGGATTTAAACAAAATACAAGATGGACTGAGTAAGAAGAACCTTGCTAAAGTACTAAATTGTAAAAATGAAAAACAACTCTGGGATAAATTGGAAACTATATATGCAGGAGATTCCAAGGTAAAGAGGGCCAAACTTCAAACTTTCAAAGTACAATATGAAGGTCTAAAAATGAAGGATGAAGAAAATATCTCAGAGTACTTCGAAAGAGTTGATAATATTGCTAATGCAATCATAGGTTTGGGAGTAGAAGTGGCATACAATGAGTTAGTTGAAAAGATACTAAGAACACTACCTATGTTATATAATCCCAAAGTGTTCAGTCTTGAAGATCGAGAGAATCTAGATCAACTCACCATGGATGAATTGTATGGAATTCTCATAGCCTATGAGTTAAGATTAGGTCATGAGAACCTTCCAAAAGGAGAGGCAGCCTTCAAGGTGCTCAAGAAAACAAAAAATCAGAAGCAAAAACCTCAACTCATCCATCATGAAGAATTTGATGTAGAAGAAGCCAGTTTTATAAAAAAACTTCAGAAAGGATCAGGGAGGTACAAAGACAAGATGCCTTTCAAATGTTTTAATTGTGGCAAAGTTGGCCACTTTGTAGCCAAGTGTCCCTATCCCAAGGAAGACCCTAAAGATGAAGAAGACACAAATAAACAATACAATAAGAAGGTAAAAACCCACTATAAGAAAAAGTATTACAAAGGGAAAAATAATTTTTACTCAAAAGAAGAAAACAACAGTTCATCAGAGTCTAGTGACAGTGATGATGATGAAGTCCTTTTTCTAGGTATTGAAGAGTCTAATGAGATAGAAGAAATTGAGCATGAGGAAGAGTCAGACGATGAAACATAGGTTAATATGGAAGAATAACTTCTCATTGCCTTGGATGAATTAAGAACATACAAAAACAGATATAGACAACTGAAAAGTTTTGTAGTTGAACAAAAAGAAAAACATGAACATAAAGAAAAAGAGATGGAGAAAATCATGAGCAACCTGAAAAACCAAATCCTAGAAGAAAATAGGATGGAAGAAAGTCTGGAGAAGTCTCTTAAAGAGAAACAAATAACATGTGAAATAATGGAGGCAAAATTAGTTCACCTAAGAAAAGAGCTTGATGCAAAACTTATCCAAACAAGATATGGAAGTAGCCCTAAAATATTATATAAGATTATAACCACACAAAGGGATTTAAGTAACAAAAATGGAGTAGGTTATTCTCAAGAATAAAATGAAGTTAACTCAAAATATTATGCAAATTCTCTCCTCAATACATTCAAGAAGAAAGATGAAGAAAAGACAAGCAATGCTCAGAACTCCAGAGGATTACTTCCACCCATCAATAAGGAATATAAGACAACACCAAAGAAGGTTTATCAAAACAAGTATCCTCACATTTTCTTTGGTTATTGCTTTGCATGCTCTAATTTTGAACACAAAGCTATGAATTGTAGAGCATATGGAAGGAAAAACTTGAGGGTTAAGAACTATAACCTTAAAGATAACCAAACAGTAGATCAAGTTAAAGGAAAAAATTACAACTCCTTTACACCTCTACAAGAAAGGAACGTAGAATGCTTCATATGTCATAACTATGGACATAAAGCAAGTAGTTGCAGATTAATGGAAATATCAGAAAAACCAAAGTTCATTACAGAGAAAAAGAAGCTTTGTAAAGAAAAAACATAAAAAGAGGAATGTCTTATTTCCTTGAAAGCCCAAGATAAAGAAGATCTCTGGAATGTTAACAATGGTTGCTCAAAACACATGACAGGAAATAAGGACAAGTTTTTGAACTTAAAGAAACAAAAGGGTAAAGTTACATTTGGTGACAATGCTTTAGGTAACATACTTGGGAAAGGCACTGTGAATTTGGGAAAAGACAAAGCCAAAAAAGTGTTGCTTGTTGAAAATATGAAACCTAGCCTATTAAGTGTAAGCCAAACCTATTATCAGGGGCACATTTGCATATTTCATTCCCATAAATGTAAGATTAGGAGAAAGGACTCAGGAAAATTGGTTGGTACTGCTCCTAGAACTCCTGAGAATGTATATATACTAAATACAAAATTGAATGAGGAGCGTCATATAAATTTAGTGGATGAAAGTTGGCTATGGCATAGAAGGTTGGGGCACATTAACTTTGACAATTAAGTGAAAGTCATCAATCTTGGGGTAGTAAGAAACTTTCCAAAGATCACAGAAACCTCAAATCCTATGTGTAGACATTTTCAACTAGGGAAGAAAACTAGAATAAGGTTCAAAACAAAAGAATACTCAACCTCAAAACCTTTACAACTTGTTCACACCAACCTCTGTGGACCTACAAGGACCAAAAGTTTGCAATGAGAGTCCTACTTTATGCTTTTCATTGATGATTTTACTAGAATGGATTGGGTATGTTTTCTCAAGGAAAAATCAGAAGCATTTAACAAATTCAAAGCTTTTAAAACCCTTGTTGAAAATGAAACAGAGACAAAAATCAAATGTCTTAGATCAGACAATGGTGGTGAGTTCACCTCAAAAGAGTTTTACCTCTTCTGTGAAACTCATGGAATGAAGAGACAATTCTCTGATGCCAAAACACCTCAACAAAATGGGATTGCTGAGAGGAGGAATAGAACAGTCTAGGAGGCTTCAAGGACTATGCTCAATGAAGCAAGATTATCTGATGGATATTGGAGGGAAGTTGTAGGCATAAAAATATACATATTAAACAAAGGCCAACTCAATATTAATAGTAATAAGATTCTCTATGAACTATGGTTTGGGAGAGCTCCTTTGGTAAAATACTTAAAGGTCTTTGGAAGTAAGTGTTACATCAAAAGGATTGATGAGAATCTCGAAAAATTTGATGCTAGATATGATGAAGGTATCTTTCTTGGATATGCTTCTACCAAGAAAGCATATATATGCTACAATATTAGATTACATAAGATTGTTGAGAGTGCAGATTTTAAGGTGGATGATTTAAAAACAATGAAGATCAAAAATCAAAAGACCATACTTGACAATGAAGATGAAGATGATGATGAGTCAGTTGGTACACAAGTATAAGAAGAAGAAGAGAATAAAGAAAAAAAGTAAGATATACAAGAGGATAAAATGGATACTAGAGAACAAGAGGAAGATATTTGATAAGAAGAGATAAGAGAAGAATCCCCAAGAAGAGATACAAAGACACTCTCAAGAATAACTCAAAAGAATAATCTCGAAGACCTGATTATTGGAAATAAAAGCAATGGAGTGCAGACAAGAAGACAACTGTTGTATCACACAGAAATATCATTTTTGTCACATATTGAGCCCAAATCAATCAAAGAGGCATGCAAAGATGAGAATTGAGTCAATGCTATGAATGAAGAATTAGACCAGATTGAAAAAAATCAAACTTGGGAACTGGTTCCAAGACCCAAAAATAAGAATGTCATTGAAACTAAATGGGTGTTTAAAAACAAAGTGAATGAAAATGGTCAAGTAATCAGGAACAAAGCTAGATTGGTATGTAAAGGGTATGCTCAGGTTGAAGGGGTAGACTTTGAAGAAACCTTTGCACCTGTGGCCAGATTAGAGTCAATTAGGTTGTACTTAGCTTTTTCTAACTACAAAAAATTGAAAGTAGACCAGATGGATGTCAAGTCAACATTTCTCAATGAAAACTTAAAAGAGGAAGTCTATATTGAGAAAACAGAAGGATTTCAATTAACTGACAAAGGAGACTATGTTTGTAAACTAAATAAATCACTCTATGGGATAAAACAAGTACCCAGAGCATGGTATGCAAGGATAGATTCTTATTTACAACTACAAGGACTCAAAAGAGGATCAACAAACAATAATATTTGTTGTAAAATTGTTGGTTAGAGCATGATTATTGTGGAAGTATATGTTGATGATATTATATTTGGGAGTGATGATGAAAAAATGAGTAAGGACTTTGCTAGGAGGATGCAACAAGAATTTGAAATGTCCTTGCTTGGTGAACTGAATTTCTTTCTAGGATTACAAATAGTACAATCCAAAAGGGGAATCTTTATCCATTAGTCCAAGTATGTTAAACATATGCATAAGAAATTCCAGTTAGAGTATTGCAAACCTATTTAGTAGGATGAAAACTAATCAAGGAAGATGAGTCCAAGGTTGTAGATCCAAAAAAATACAGATCAATGATTGGGAGTTTACTCTATGTAACAACTTCCAGACCTGATGTCAAGCAAGATGTTGGAATGGTGGCTAGATTCCAAGCTGCAACAAAAGAGAGCCATGTTCAAGCTATGAAAAGAATCTTTAGGTATTTAAAAGGAACCATAGATCTTGGTATGTGGTACCCTAGCAAGAATTCATTCTCTTTAATGGCCTATTCAGATGCTGATTGGGAAAATTGTGTAGATGACAGAAAAAGTACAAGTGGAGGAGCATTCTTCTTGGGAGAATCATTGGTATCTTGGACAAGCAAGAAACAATCCTCAATTTCTCTGTCTACCACTGAAGCTGAGTATATTGCAGCAACATAATGTTGCACACAAGTGGAATGAATGAAACAAACCTTACAAGACATCAAAGTACTGTTTGAAGAACCCACTACTATCTATTGTGATAACACAAGTGCTATAAGTCTCTCCAAGAACCATGTCCAACACTCTAAACCAAAACACATTCCAATAAAATACCACTATCTAAGAGATCGGGATGAAAATAAGAACATTAAATTGGAATATGTCCCAACACAAGAACATGTTGTAGATATTTTCACTAAACCCTTAAGCAGATATGTATTTGAATATCTCAGGCAAAGATTAGGAGTAGTCTCTCTTCCAATCTAATATCTCAAGAAAATAATGCATCAATTGGCATCAATTCATAGAGAGACATTGATCAAAGTAATTGAGATACATTCAACCCTTTTCCCTTGATGTCAAAGGGGGAGAAATGAAAATATTATTTCCATCAATGCCAAAGGGGGAGACTGTTGGAAATATGAAAATACAGGTTGGCATTGATGGCATTGGCATTGACAATAGCTCTGTGATGATGATAATAGCATTGATGGAATTGGCATTGACAACAGATCTGTGATGATGATAATAACATTGATGGCATTGGAATTGACAATAGATCTGTGATGATGATAATAGCATTAATGGCATTGGAATTGAAAATAGATCTATGATGATGATAATAACATTGATGGAATTGGCATTGATAGTATTGACTCTACTGCATAATCATGACTGGAATAGGGATATTAATGTTGCATACATTTCAAATGTGTTGACATTATGGTGACCGTGACGACATTAACAATGTTACATATATTTAAATCTAAACATCTAAAACAAAGAAGAACATGTTGACATTATGTTTCCTATGATGACATGTCTATGTTGACAGAGCCATTGATGAGGCAATATGATGCCAAAGATGATGGCTGGCATTGACAGATAAGCAATGTGTAGTGGGAATGTAAAATGACATAAGAAGTGATGTATGTTGACCTGCTGACTGTGATGGTTATGAGACACTCTATTATTACAAGCCTTGTGATGTGCCTAGAAGACCAGGGTTGGATTTGCCTAGGATGTGACTTAAAAATTGACTGTCAAATCAATAGAGCCGATGTTGCAAATGAGAAGGCAACACCAGAAACACTGAAACTAAACATTAGAAGGTTGCAGAGGGCACAAAATGAACTTCAATATATTATTGTAATTGCGACCAACATGCTATTGGTGAGACAAACACTTGTTGGGAAGGGAGTTCCAGCTGCAGAGCTTGATATTGTCCTCCGTGATGCAAATAATAAAATCAATGAATGTTGGCCCTTGACCAAGTTTTGAGGATCCTTGGTCATGTTGGACCTATTTTTGGGACTTCGACAGGCTGTCAAAGGTGCAACGCAAGACGAAGCGGATATCGCAGGATCTCATCCCCCTTTTAGGTATTTTTTGGATTTGGGATTATGTAACGGGTATGGGGATTTTGGCCCATGGGTTTACCCATGTTTAGGCTCGATTTTGTAATGTATAGATAGATGTTAGGAGGTGTAGTGAGTATGAATGGCTAAGTGTGAATGACAAGTCAATTGTAAGTGGTGTTGAGTGCAAGTAATAGTTGTAAGTGTTTTGTGTATGTTTGCAAGGTTGAGTGCAAGTGGTTGTAAGGGATTGTATGTAGTCTTTGTTGTTACACGTCAAAATTGCTCAGCTGGATAAGTGTCGCATTGTCCCTATCAATCGTCGGAAGTGTCGCATCTTCCCTACAACTTTCGCAAGTGTCGCAAGTTGGTCACTAGTGTCGCGAAGGATGTTCAGACATACTGTCATGATAACGACACTAAGGAGACACTTATAACATCTCACATAACTGATTTGAAGGAGGAGAACTGATCTACTGAAGTCAAACAACCTTTTTCCATCTGAAAGCACCCAAAAAACTAAGTTTTGGAGAGGATCTCTCCCCCTTACACTATCTCGGAGCGCCGACGCTCCCCAATACACTGTCAGGGAGCGTTATAACGCTCCCCTGGCCCTTTTGAGGGAGCTCTATAGATTTTGAAGGCGTTGGCGCCCCCTGAAGCCTACTAGGGAGCGCTACAACGCTCTGATGGCCCTTTTGAGGGAGCGCTACCTATTATGGGCGGTTGTTAAGATGTTGAGATGAATGGGGGAAGCATCTTTTCATTCTTGGAAGGTAGTTGGATTCGAATCCCTAGTCCAGCCATGATCCTAGGGCAGATCCTCAACTGAAGGAGGAAAATCCTCACCTTCCCCAAGGAT
>ML782112.1:1029580-1067618 GCA_009831015.1 Picea engelmannii | reverse complement strand
GAGATGAATGGGGGAAGCATCTTTTCATTCTTGGAAGGTAGTTGGATTTGAATCCCTAGTCCAGCCATGATCCTAGGGCAGATCCTCAACTGAAGGAGGAAAATCCTCACCTTCCCCAAGGATATCTCAAGATTGTTGAGCCTTTCCAAGGCTATATAAGCAAGCTTTCTAATGGTGAAAGGGGACTGCAAAATAGAGAATGTCAAACTTATGATCTCATAAGTGAGGACAGAAAGAGAGAATAATACCAAAATTATGATCTCATGAGTGGTATGGGACTGCAAAATGCAGAATTACACCAAACTTATGATCTCATAAGTGGAGGAGGGGGAGAATTGAATGTGTGAAACTTATGATCTTGGAGGAAATTCACAGTCAGCCAAAGGAGATTGATCAGTGAAGTTGCTATCATCCAGGTTGTGGATCTTTCAGGCAAGGGTTAGACGAAGAGGACTTGACGAAGCTGTCGCATTCGCATCTACGATTGTAAGTACTGCTGTCGTTATTCTCATTAATATGACACGCTTGGCCTGTTTCTTTCTAGTTTGTGTCTAATGTTACATGAACTTATCATTTAGTGATAGATCTGTTTTCAAGCTAATGTCAATAGAGTAGGAAGTGGTCGTATCTTGTTTTGTCCACAGCTCTCAGCGAGGAGCAAAGGATCGGAGCGCAACTCGGAGCGTGCAGGGACAAACGCCGATTAAAAGGTACTTCTATCATCCTTCCCTCTCATGCATTAGGCTTAGATGGATTTCAAAGGAAGTCAGTGTCCATGATAATCAATTTTCTGTCTAGGGTTAAGGTCAAGCCTTAGAGTTCGATCTACTTGTCCGCAGGCAGATTTTCCTACAACATTTGTTCTGTAACCTAGCTTGGGGAAGGAGGATCTAGCGAAGAGTGCGTAGATCTCCTGTCCTCTGCAAAGTTGATCTAAAGGCCCTGTTCTTGTAAGAAGATTGAAGAAAGCTAATAAAGAAGAAGAAGAGTTGGTGGACGTAGCCCCAGGGTGGGGGTGAAGCACGTACATCCTGTGTTATGAATGCTTTATGTGACGCGTTAAGGTGTTTGTGTATTTACTTTCTCAATGCTTTGATATAGATGAATGATAGGTAGATCTATTGTTTCTTTGTACTTAATAGTGAGAGTAAATGTTGGATCTGACTGTGTGATAGCTTGGTGCTGAATGATGTGAATGAATGCTAGATCTGATCTCTATTTGTATGCTTGGTGTTTGGATCTATTGAATCTTGTTGAATGTTGTGTTGTGTTGTAATTAGGGTTTATCTGCGTTGTAGACAAAGATTGAATACTACTGAACTATAACTGTTAAGTGCTATGTAAGGTGTTACAATCACAGATCTGTGTCCCAGCTAAGGTTGCAGACATTGGAGTCCTGCAACCACCCCTGCCTCTACCTCAGGTGAGACTTCATCTACTTCGCAGGTGTTGCTGAAAGGGCCGGTAGTTAGGGTTTTCTTGGTGCATTGTTGTAGCATTGAACCTTGGGTCTTCCCCTGTGGCAACAAATGGTTCTGTTGCCGGTACCGAAACTATGATTGCTGGGAACTGAGAAAGAAGAAGCTCTATGCATAGATCTGTTGCCCTAGTGTGCATTATTGTACTCGATCTGTGAAGCTATGTGCTAAGAAAAGAAGTTCGATCTGAATAAAAGAGGTAAGATCTAAATGCTTTGTGCTCTAATAGAGGTAAGAATAATGAAAAGGTTTAGATTTGGAAGCTTTGTGCTCTACTGAAAGTAAGATTAGTGGAAATTTTTGTTTCAAAAGTATGGATCTAGGTATATTTGATAAAAAAATTCCTAGCCTGAAAACTAGGGAACAACTAGAAGAAAAGAGGTTTGATATTACTATATCTGATTGAAATAATGAAAGATATGTTATACCTATGCATAGAAAGAATTTTTGGACTAACAAATGGATGTTGAATCCTAGAAAGAATTTTTTGCAGGTTAGCTGCTATGATTCTAGCGCGCAGTACAGGAAGGGTTGGGGATCATTTAAAAGAAAGAGAGGATTAACTCTTTATTACAGATGCAGAAGATCGGGACATCTTGCTAAGGAATTCCCTAGCAGAAGACCTAGTTGTCTTTGTTGTAAAGCTATGGATCATGAAGTTCTGGATTTCCCTAGAATGATTACTAAGGTTGAAAGAATGCATATGAGCCAAGAAGACCCTGAGAAAGGTCAAGACACTAAGACCATGGAAGAACCCCAGAAATAATCAGAGATTGTATTAATGCAAATGAAAGAAACCTTGAATGACCATCGAAATATCAACTTATCAGAGATCTTCAAAGATATAGAATACATAGAAGCAAGAATATGAGACTTCGACATAGACTGTGTTCTGGATAAAGAAACACATGTGAATATTATAATAGAAATAACTTGGGAAACCTTAGGAAATCCTTCTATGATTCCTTCATTGGGGGGAATAGGATTATTTAGAGGAAAGTTGATAAACCTATGTGGAAATCTCACCCAAATATCTATGAGGGCTCATGGAACTTCGACAGAGGGAGAATTTGAAGTTGCTAAATTTATTAAGACCAACGCCCCATTTGCTATATTACTAGGAAAACCTTGGATTGAGAGGGATCATGCCAGAAGGAAAGAAGAAGAAGTCCTAGAGTAGAAGAAACATGAATTAAAATATTTCATGACCAGGAAGATCACACACTTGATTGCAGAACAAGAGAACAGATCGAAGCTATTTAAAACCAGAGTCTTGGATGTCGACATTGGAAGAACACAAGAAGGCTCACAGAAGACTGAAGCACCTACCCCAGAAGAAGTATTGCCCTCGAATCCTAGGAAAGAATCTCAACAATGTGAAGTTACTATACCAAGAGGAGATAAGAATCATAATGGAAAGAGGAATATCGAGACAAAGCTCACTGAAAAGTAGGCTAGAAAACTAAGTAAGAAGAGAGCAAAGATCGAAAAGTTATAGACAGTTCCAGAGGGAACTTTGCAGAAGGAAAATTTGCAAAACTGGAACTTCATCGGGATATTAGAACGACGTCACATGGCACTTCACCATGGTGAAGAAATATAGTCATTGGGAACAGTATAATCGTTAGACCGATACTCCGAATGGGTATAAAGGCATTTATGGTCAGAAGGCTCACCACTAGACCATTGGGACCACGTTCTAAGGGACATAACTGAATTAATAAAGGTTTCTCGACCGTTGGAGAGATCCGTTGCCTAAGTTATCTACTTATTCCATTGAACCTTGCACCGAGAACACTTTTGCCAACTGTGATTATCTAAGCTCACTGAATTGTTGATTTTGTGCAGTGGTCATCGAGCTCTCGCTATCCATCCCATTGTGTTGAGTAATTATTCTTCAAACCTGAGATAGGCAACCATGAGCATCTATGTCCAAAGAAATTAGTGCAGTCAAAGAGTCTGTGAAGGAGGTACTCATCTACCTCATGAATGAAAGATTTATGTCTAAGGGAATACAAGCGTCTTCGATGAGAGGAGTGCAAGCCTCCCCATCGACTACTTATGGATCCGGACCATCCTGACCAGCAGTGGAAAAGAGAACCAAGCATAGAGACGACCTAGCAAATATGAAGCTGATACCGATCATATTACCCAACTACATCCCACCTATAGCCAGCGCGGTGAGTTTTGATAGTGTACCGAGAGATTTTGAGTACACCATGGTTACTGTGTACCTCCCGAAGGGGATACACATAGTTCAAGTGCAGCAGGACAATATCACAACATTGAAGTTCAATGAATTCAACTTAGGGGACTGCAAGAACCATAGTACACTCGCTCCGTATAAATACTTGACGAGGACGAAGGGGAAGAACTCGACAATAATCCCCCAGCCATGGACGGTGAACCTTATGCAGTCCATCCTGTTGAACGTAATGAAAATCCCACACTTTGGAAGGCACTAGGAAGTTAATGTCTGTGTCAAGCTCCTACTTTCATGTTACCATGGCAGCTACTTATGGCTAGACTGTCGTATCACAGTCGATCGAACGTTGATCCATAGGATCACCGGATTGAGTATGCAAGGACCTGACCCATAGAATTTCTATCCAGGGAAAGCCATAGATCACACGTTAGCACAAAATATCAAGCATACATACGACAATGTTGAGAAGGGGATGCGAGGCTACAAGGTAGCCTCCATCCAAAATGGCGCAATGCACCTAGCATGTCAGTTAATTGCAGGGAAGATAGTATGAAAGAACATACCCACACAGGTCATAGGCTTTGTTGTTGACCTCATGGGGAAATGCATGGAAGGTGTACAGATGAACTGGGTGAAGTACCTAGTTAATAAACTAGAATTAGACTGCCACGAAGCACATGATCAGGGCTACGAGTTCCACTTTAGCTGGCTCCTGATCCTCATCATTTTTGTTTCTTGGGAGATGCCGGAAGGTGCAACCTTCCCGGACATCGAGTCGTTCGAGTCGCTTGCTGCAAAGTTCACCACGCTCTAGTACTTGAGAGATATGGGGAAACAATGGAAGTAGAACGTTATCTTTCACACATACTACCTCCACCTGAAGAGGGATATCAAAGCTGAACCTCGCATGATGTTGAACACCCTATAGCGCTTCTGAACCCTCATGAAGTTCCACACAAATCGACACTTCATCTATATTACTGTGTGAGCAGACAAACATAAGGAGGAGCTTCAGTCATACTACAAGCTCACCGAAGAGTACCTCGAGGAGATAACTAAGGAATGGTCAACCGACTTCCTTATCCCCACCGACCTTACAGAGATGTCCGATCCTAAACTTGACAGCCTGGAGGCTGCTCACATAGAACATGACACACCCGGAACCAGTAGAAGGAAGAAAATCGAAGAATTCCACGAATTAAGAAACTCCTCAGAAAATATTGCTTCAACATCACCTGGACGAGGGCGTGATGACGAGGTAGAAGATATCATTGGAAAAGAAGATGAGAAGAAGCAAGGAGAAGTAACCCTACCTAGAGATGAAGTCGATCCTTTCAAGAAGAGGAAGGTTTCTCCCCCAATACCATCTTCCCTAAAGAAATCCAGAGCCATCGTGACTAAGATGAACACTGTGCTCACTGTCGATGAGTTTGACTTCATCATCATAGATGTAAACGACGCCTTGCAGGAAATATTGCAGAAACAAGAATCCAAGCAGGAGGAGATGTATGAAATAATCGAGGTCGAACTCTGAGGGGTACAATAGGCCCTTCATTCTAGTCGCGTAGTGTCCATTGCGCCCCTACCATCGGGAGAACCAGAATTAGGAGATGAATCCCAACTCAGTCGACTAGTTGATCCAACCGAAGCTCGCCTTCATTGCACACAAGAAGCAAATGAACAAGCCACCCAGGCCTTGAAGCAAGTGCAAGAAGTACTCATAGAACAATGTCGACTTGTAGAGTATGAGAAGGTTTCTCTCCAAATGAAGTTTGAAAAGGATAAAGCATAGATTCAACAAGAAAAGGAACAGTTTCTCGCAGAGCAGCTCAAAGTGAAAGAAACAGTCAACAAAGAACTCTGCTTTGTGATGGGCTTAGAGCCAAAGGCAGAAGACTGAGTCAAGCATCAAGTAGAGAAGATCATGGATTCTATCCAGCAACTACAGGAAATAATAGCAGACTTAGAGCTCCGCACAGTGCCTGACACTCCGTAGGATGTGAGGGATCAAAGAAATGAAACTGCTTGAGGCACAGTTGAGAGAATAAAGGTCATTGTCATGGAATGCAAGTAACTAAGTGATTGCAGTGCCTAGACATATGAGTGACTCACTGAGAATCCAGAACTGAATACACTTGAGTCACAACTCCAAGAGGCGAAGTATCAAGTAGACATAATACAAACTCATTTGAAGCCCCTGTCAGTTGTTGAAAGAATGAAGCGATCCCAAGAACAACGTAGTGCTCAACAATAGGTCCATTCCATTCAGATCAGAGTCATGTAAGTGACTCAGAGGATCTAACCTATACAAAACGATTCTTGCCATCTATTCACAGAGATCAAAGGCCAAGGAGAAGAACTGGAGCAAGTCGTCACTGCAACAAAACAATGCCTAAAGGGACCTGTCAACGACGCTGTTATCCAAGAGTTCATTGAACAGGAGGTTGTGGCACAACAAGAAGTCGAAGTATCTTGAGCCAAGCTTGAGGTTTTTTAGGCATAATTATCCAGATCAGAGTGACTTGGGACGCGTCACAGGTGATTTTTGGGGGCTTGTTGGCCCTTGACCAAGTTTTGAGGATCCTTGGTCATGTTGGACCTATTTTTGGGAATTCGATAGGTTGTTGAAGGTAGAGTGCAAGACGAAGCGGAGATCGTGGGAGATCAGCCCCCTTTTAAGGATTTTTGGGATTTGGAATTATGTAACGGGTATGGGGATGTCAGCCCATGGGTTTATCCATGTTTAGGCCCATTTTTGTAATGTATAAATAGATGCTAGGTGATGTAGTGAGTATGAATAGCTAAGTGTGAATGACAAGTTATTTGTAAGTGGTGTTGAGTGAAAGTAACAGTTGTAAGTGCTTTGTGTATGTTTGCAAGGCTGAGTGCAAGTGGCTGTAAGGGACTGTATGTAGGCTTTGTGATGTAACCTAGCTTAGGGAAGGAGGAACTAGCGAAGAGTGCACATATCTCCCGTCCTCTATGAAGTTGATCTGAAGGCCCTGTGGTTGTAAGAATATTGAAGAAATCTAATAAAGAAGATGAAGAGTTGGTGGACATAGCCCCAGGGTGGGGGTGAACCACGCACATCCCATGTTATGAATTCTTTGTGCGATGCATTAATGTGTTTATATATTTACTTGCTTAGTGCTTTGATATAGATGAATGATAGGTAGATCTGTTGTTTTTTTGTACTTAATAGTGAGAGTAAATGTTGGATATGATTGTGTGATAGCTTGGTGCTGAATGATGTGAATGAATACTAGATCTCATCTCTATTTGTATGATAAGTTCTTGGATTTGTTGAATATTGCGTTGCGCTGTAATTAGGGTTTATCTGCATTGTGAACAAAGATTGAATACTACTGAACAATAATTGCTAAGTGTTATGTAAGGTGTTACAATCACATATCTATGTCCCAACTAAGGTTGCAGACACTGGAGTCCTGCAACCACCACTTCCTCTACCTCGGGTGAGACTTCATCTACTTCGCAGGTGTTGCTGAAAGGGTCAGTAGTTAGGGTTTTGTTGGTGCATTGTTGTAGCAATGAACCCTGGGTATGCCCCTATGCCAACAATGACATCCTTAGTAATCCTTCTATAAGAATTCATCATATTAGCCACTTGTTTTGTCACCTTTTCTTTCCATCTGGGGAAAAATATGAAGCTAACCAAGAGCTGATGACAAGGATTTTGAGGAGGAGTTTATCTACAGGTGATGTTGTATTTGTGAGGGTTTCAACTGCTGTATGTTCTGGAATCCGAGCAATACTCCTTTTTGGTAAATGTTTACATGGTCGATTGTTGGCAGAGTTGGTTCTGAATCAAATGAAGAGTCGTAGGTGGAGTCTCAAAAACCATCTAATAAAATGATCAATGGTGGTGATTAATTTGCCGGTTGGGATTTATCCCACATTGACAACAAGGGAGAGTTCACATGATTTTATAAAGATTTCCCTCACTATACATATTCGACGCATACTGAAAAGGTATGGTAGGGGCTCTAGGTGCTTGGACTTCACATGAGGATCACCATCCTGGAGCCCGTGACGACCTATCAGGCCCCTACCTTTTGGAAGAAGTGACAAAAATCATTGATTTACCGAGGAGATGATCTCGTCCGTTGGAATATTTTTTTAAATACATTGTTGGAGCGACGATCATATGGGTGATCAAGGGTTTAAAACTTGTTAGTTATTTTTAGTTGGCGAAACTTGCAACAACGGAGTGACTGCTATGTATATTGGTAACTTTGGCAAAATTCCAATGTTGGAGGATTGCTAAGTTCAAATGTTTGTGAATAAACATTTGGATGTTGAGACCATTGTTCTTGTCAGAGTTTTTGGCATACTGCCAATTGTGGAGGTTCGCCAAAACTAGTTAAAGACCTGCACAACACAAAGACAATGACTCAAATAACATCACATTATTCGATGAAAGCCCTGGTGTGATAACTACAATTCATAACTAATATTAAAATAATAATTTAGATGCTTAAATCCTAAAAGTATTAATTTAAGGAAGTATTGTGATGTTTGTTAATATTTGTAATACACATTAACACAGTCATTAGATTTGAGATGTAGATCAAAGAGATGTGTGGTTATGAAAAGTCATGTTAATGACTGTGTTACTTAAAACAAGGGTTATGAAATCTTAAATGAAGAGATGTGATGTTCATGAAAAGTTGTGAAATTGAATGCATATACGTGTTGTTTTGATGAAGAGTTATGTTGAAGACATTTATAAGTGTGCTAAGATGTGAAGGAATTAGTGGGATTGAAACAGAGACATTGAAGATCAAATGCAGAAAGAGACAGAGCAATAGTCATGATATCCAGTGCATGATAAAAAATATCTCTGGATTTATGAACAGAGGGTGGCTGGGAGGTGCTCGGGTAGGTTGGAGCCTGCAGGGGAGTAAGTGTTTCCTTGTCAGTTGTAGCTGAATAAATAGGGGGTTGTAGCCTCCTACCAGTTGGAGCTGGTGAATAGGGGTGTGGGTGCATCTTGATCAGTGGGTGCTAATATAAAGAGGAAGAAAACATCTTCCTTCTATTTTAACTTGTAAAACAAAATTTTGCAGTTAATAGAAAAGTGTTTGTGGTTTTCCCAATTGGGTTCCATGATTAAACATTGTGTTCAGATTTTGTTTGCATTTTTTCAATACATAATTAACAAAATTAAAAATTTGATAAAATTATTGTGTCACTGATTCAACCCCCCCCTCTCAGTGACAAGATCTGATCCTTCAATCGAGAGCTATCATTTTTTACCCTTATGATCACAAACCTCGTTTTCCTTACCACGTTGCCTTCCAGATAGTAGTGGTTTGCGCCATGAAATCGTTGACATGGAATATTTTCTGCACGGTGGTAGATGAGAGTGCGTCAACTTGTGTTATGTCGTTGGCATGTTGGAAAGCTATTTGTCAACCCAAGTTGTCTCCATCTCCTACATTGTTAACTGTGTTTGACAACTGCTCTTTTCGAATGCATGGCATAATCCTCTCCTTCCCCATGCAGTTGGAGGGAAAAATTGTGTGTGTCGAGGTCAAAGTGGTTGGTGCGCCTCTCAAATACAATATTTTGTTGGGAAAAATTTGAACTTACACAATGACAACGGTTGTATCCTCCATTTTTCATGTACTATGTTTTCCTCATGAAGGCAGGATATCAACAATTGATCAATTATCCTTCTCTCGTCCTGACCCTTCATCGAGGGCATCCACAGTCCTGATGATTTATAACCCGCAACAAGGTACCCTCAACTTAGGTGCTATATTTTTTCCATATTTGGTGGGTACTTTTGATTTCCCACCACCTTCAAATGATTTTAAGTTTATTTCGACTGTCCCTGATCAACCTAAGGCTGCAATCTTCCAAGTAGATTCATTTTGAATGACTTATTTTAAAGTTCCATGGACTTTACCTTCTCTATAGGCTTCTATGGAAGGGGTAGGGAATCCTGGAATGGCTATGCCCCTATCCACAATTGAGGTTGCATACAGTATTGTTTAGCAAACCTCAGCCAACTATGATCCAGCTCCCCCTCAAGAGCTAGATCTTATTCTAGAGCCTATTTGGGCTCAAGAGTCTTTGACTTCCCATGATCCTTTAGAATTGGTATTTCCCTCTAACGAGGCGATTTTAGAGTAATGACAAGTCTAGATAGACCTTAGGATGATCTTCATCATAGATCATATTTTTTACTCAAGCTTAAGAGAGTGGAAGCATGATAGTTTACCATGAATATGAATGGAGATGTCACTCATATTGTTAACCCTTTTCCAACACAAAAAATATATGTTGAGGGAAACATGGTGAGTATAGCTAAGACAATTCCAATTGATATCTCCTAAACCCCTGGCGTCATTGAAAACATATTCATTGGAGAGAATTGTTCCCCTGAGGAGATTCAGGTGTACATTGAGTTATTTAAAGAATTTCACAATGTTTTTTCCTGGTCTTATGAGGAAATTCCAGGCATTGACCCTCGTATAGTCGAACATGAGATTAGGACTTATCCCAATTCTAATTCTATCTGGTAGAAGCTTCTCATGTTCAAACCTCGCAAGGTAACAATTATCAAAGTTGAGGTAGAGAAATTGATTAAGGTTGGTTTCATGTCCCCAATTCAATTGGCAGAATGGTTGTCAAACTCTGTTCCCGTAAAAAAAAATGAGGTACAATTCGTGTGTGCATGGATTTTCACGATCTGAACAAGGCATGCCCAAAAGATAACTTTATGAACCCATGCATTGATCAAATTATTGATGAATTTCTGAGCTGTGAAGTTTTTTCTTTTATGGACTGTTTCTCAGGGTACAATTAGATTGAGATCAAGCCCGAGGATCAATATAAGACTAATTTCATATATCCTTGGGGTACGTTTGCATATAAGAAAATTTCATTTGGCATAAAAAATGTTGGAGGTACTTTCTAGTGGGACATGTTGTTCACTTTACATGACTTGAAACATATATTCGAGGGATATCTTGATGATCTTGCATTACGTTCTTGCAAGAGATCTGATCATCTTGCTCACTATCGACTTATTTTTGAGAGGTGTTGCTACTACCAGATTCGCCTAAATTCAAACAAGTGTAGTTTTGGTGTTACGTTGGGAAGTTTATTAGGTTTTATCGTGTCCACCAAAGGAATCATGGTCGACCCTCTTAATATTGAGGTGATAGTTCAATTTCCCCCCCTTGCACACATTTCCCCAGTTTCAAAGTCTTCAGGGGAACACTAATTTCCTATGATGAGTTATTGCTAACTATGTCGGAATAACTAAAGGGTTTATGCATATTTTGAAAAAAAGGTCCTTTTCTTTTGGGATGAAGCAACTTAGTGCTCTTTTGAAGAAATGAAAAGTTCCCTAACATCCGCCCCTCTTCTCAAACCTCCTGATTATGGAAAATATTTCTTGTTATACTTGGCTACAATAGATTCCACCATTGGTATGGTATTGGTTTAGGAGGGTGATTCTCTCTAGGAACAAGTTATTTACTACCTCAGTCAAGGATTAGTCGGACCAAAACTCAACTATACTCATGTTGAGAAACTGACTTTGGTAGCTATCCATGCTATCCAAAGGTTTCGTCATTATATTCTACATCGTAAGACCACTATCGTAGTCTTTGTTAATCCTTTTCAATATGTGTTGACATGACGGGTCATCGGTAGCAAGATTAGTATATGGATAGTCATTCTTTAGGAATTTTATTTGTACTTTGTTTCGATGAAGCATAACAAGTCTTTGGTCTTTGCCAAGTTAATTTCAGAACTTCCGATTGAGAGTGGAAGTAATTTTCCTCAAGAGTCATTGATCAATGAGGATCTATTCCTTATTGCATATTCTGACCCTTGGTATGGATATATACTTGTGTATCTTCATACTTTGAAGTGTCCTTCCTCTTCTTCTCTTGATGAGCGTCGATGAATACATCATCAAGTGTGAAATTATCTTATCATCAATGATACTTTGTATCGTCGAGGAATCAACTATGTTCTTCGTCGTTTTCTGACTCATGAGGAGGAATATATTGTGTTAAATGACTACCACACTAGAGCATGTGGAGGTCACTTGTTTAGGTTGGTAACAACCCAAAAAATCGTTCATGTTGGATACTTCTAGCCCTCGTTAATTAAATATTGTATAGAGGCGGTTAAGAAGTGTCATCCATGTCATATCTTCTCTCGGAAGTTGTGGGCACACCCTGCTCCTATGTTTCTTGTTATTGTTTTTGGTCCCTTCACTAAGTGGGGAATGATTTCACTACATGCCACACAACCTCTACTAGGGGGCATTTTTATATCATTGTTACAGTATACTAAATCACTAAGTGAGTCAAAGCCATGCCAACAATTAGTAATGATAGGGAAACAAAGACACTTTTCATTTTCAACCAAATTGTCGCTAGGTTCGGTATACCGAAAGAGATTGTCACGAACCATGGAATTCACTTTCAAGATAAGATGATGAATGAGTTAACATCAAAGCTAGTGTTTGAGAAAGAACACTCGTCACCCTATTATCCACAAGTGAACGGTCAAGTGGAGGCTGTCAATAAGTCTCTTAAAACTATTCTCCAATAGACAATCAAATAGGCCAAGTCGAATTGGCATTTGATGTTATAGTCAACACTTTGGGAATATCAAACTTCTATCAAGACCTCTACAAGTTTCTCTCAGAGTGTCAGATTCCTTCTCTCAAGTTGGAAATGGCACTACTTCCCAACACAACTACGCTTGAAGAGTGTCTTATATATCTCAAGCAACTCAATGAACAACGTCGAGATGCAACCTTGGCTAATGAGGCTCATAAACAATGTGTTAAGTGTCAATATGATCAGTTGTTCTGCCCTAGATTTTTCTTTGAATGTGATTTTGTCTTGGTCTATGATCAAGATAAATATCCCTTGGGGGTAGACAAATTTGAACCCATGTGGTTCAAACCATTTATCATTAAGAAAGTTTTGGAAAAAGGCGCTTATGAATTGATTGAATTCAATGGAAATGCCTTACCTGAGCCCAGAAATGGGCTTTATCTTAAGAAGTATTATGCTTACGTTGGTCACTTGAGTGTGAGTTCTTGTAAATAGTGTATATTTGTATCTATACTTTTTAATATCTTTTTTTTTGTATGGGAGTGTAGTTTATTATGTTTCTTCTTTGTGGTAGATGTCAAGTGAATATAAGGTTTATGTTGGGTTCATGGATGGTGCTATCTAACACACTCAGAGGCTTGCTTCCACATCTTGTGTAATGTTCACACCCACTGGTTAGTTGGTATCTTCTAGAGGTGTTTTCTTAGGAGAAGAAACCAATACTACTACTGAGTACAATGTTGTAATAGAATTACTATGCAATGTGTTGTCACATGGTATTTCTCACCTCTGGGTTCATCTAGATGCTCAACTGGTAGTGTCACAATTAAATGGAGTGTACCGTGTCCATTATCCCACCCTTCACCGATGATTCCTTAGGTTATGTCTCTTAGAACATTATTTTGATTATATTACATATATTCATGTTCCTAGGATATCTAATCAATTAACTGATACATTGGAAAATAATGTTTTAGATTGGAATCTTTCACACACATAAATATAAAAGAACACACATATATGCACAAGGAAATATATTTGTACAAAATATATTTACTCCACAAGGAAAAAAATATGTATATATATAATGTGTCCAAAATATGATGTCACAGTACAAAATGTGGGCCATAAGCCTCAAAAGTGTCAATAATACATCGTCAGGCTTAAGCCTTCAATACATAGAGAAATATAAAAATGGGTGCTCTAGAACACATGATGTCCATTACTAGTCTAATATGTAGGCCTATTGGTCCTACTACAATCTACTACAGCGTTATCCATACGCCGAAATAACTAGACCCATGACTTGGGTACTCCCACGAAGTGAGTCTACATATATGGCAACATATCCTCGATCTCCACCATCGACATGCTCTGGGTGAGGGACGTCAAGTTCCTCTCTACCTACCTCAATAGTTTCTCGGCCTTTGTCAACGATGGCCCTACTACTGTTGTGGCTCCTCCTGGCTGGGACTTTTCTCTTGGATGATTCTTAGTGCAGGGAGGTATGCTAGCTGCATTGGTCCCACATCTGTACATAATGGACTTTTTTAGTCAGTACCGTGACATTAAAAAAAATATGTTTTCTTTCTAGTAAGTAATATCTCTATATATATATATATATATATATATATGAGTACGTACCTATCAACGCACTGCGCTAGGGAGCATAGAAATATCAGGGTCTCTCAATAAATTGATCCCTGCATAGGGATAATCCTCAATGGCTAGGATCTGCCGTCTCCACCAATCGAAGAACTCGTCATCATATGACTCTCGTACTCCCCCTACTCCTTGGAGGGGCATAAAAGAGGCCCATCCACATAGTGATGGATAGGTAGCTACATTCCCTCATACGCTATCCTTTGGGCTTAGGTCTGACACTCTTTCAAAGAACAATGCACAAAGCACTATCTCGAATCCAAAATTCTTCTTCTTTCTTAGTTTACCCTCTGTTAGTTGTATTTTCATATATTTGAGCATCGTTGTGCTCCAATAAAATATCACTGGTTGCATACACTACACTGCACAATGCTTCTGGGCACAAGAAGCTTGATGTAGATTAGTGGATCCGGTAATCTTCCCAATCAAGTAAAGCACTACTCTCAAGCCATGGTTCTCTATCTTCTGAATGGGGACTTGAGATCCCATCTTCTCCATGCCGACCTCACAATACATATCAACGTAATAGGATATGTGATATGGCCCTGGAGGGAAGGTTGTCAAATTTACCAGCTCACCTCTCCTAGAGAGACTGGTAAAGAAGTAAATATCTTCACTGATGACTGTCAAGGATTGGCCTTCTAGTATAAAGGCCTCCACGTCAGGGTTCCAATACTCAACAAGGTGATTCAATAGTCTCGATTGGGCCCTCATGAATGGACAACAAAACAATTTCCATAAGCCACATTGTTTTAATATAGCCACAACTGCAGGGGCCTCTTTGACCATTTGGTCCACTTCCTCATGCTCTCTCTCTTTCTGATGCATGTACATCTTGATTCATGCAAAATTTTGGGAGTTAGTGCCTTTATTTTCTCATTTTCGAGAGCATGTACACGCCCTATTTTGAAGAAAGTCACGGATATATGCGTGCTGAATTTATCTCATCCTACCTACATCCATGTGTTTAGCATGAACAACGCGTGTACACACATAGTCGTGTTAACTTTTAGGGCTTGTGGCCCCCATTTTTCTCTAAAAACCATGAAAATTGAATGCATTTGCAAGAGAAAGGGAAGAATACTTACTTGGTTCAAGAATAGTCAATTGCGTCTATTGTGGCTCTCCAAATGTGCAATTGAAGAAAGAGGTTTTTCTTTATTTTTGGGTTTTGTCAAACAACAATGGTGAAAATGACCCCTTTCACCTCTATTTATAGATTTTTTGACCCTGTGGTAACCTAGTTTCGACCTTTTTTTCTTCCCTATGGTTTGTTTGATGTATTTTTTTATTCTTTTTTGGGATTTTTTGGTCGTCTACAAGTCTTATGTGATTCATATTTGGTATTTTTAATGCATGGGTACTACTTATATCATCCTATGACGAAGTTAATTTTTTTCCATTTTCATATAGGATAGGCCTTTACCGCCTTACATCTTGCATTTTATTGACGATTTCCACTTCTCCATAGGGTCGATCCCACCGAAGCGCAACACAAAACCTTCTATGCTACTTTATAAGTGTCGTAATTAGGTGGTAGAGCCTTCCTCTCCATGGGTTCCCTAAATAGATCCTTGTCTTGCATTATGGCTTCCATGTTGTGAGGATTATGTTGGCTTGGGAGTCCCTTTAGTCCCACTATGACTCTATGTTGAAGCCTCATCCTTTGTCTTCATCATTTTCTGGCCTATATCCGAGGGACTCCCCAAGAGCATGTTTTATCGTATTTCAAGCTCACTTAAACTATGAAAATGACATATAACAAGAAATTATTTATCCTTTTCGGCCTCGTTTACATTACATAAGAAAAGGAGCACCCTTGGAGTCTTCGTTGAGCTGTCTTCAAACTCTCTAAAATTGAAAAGATTGTTGAGCGATCTTGTTTCCCTTCAAACTCATCAAAGTGAAATTTTAAGGCACATTTGTCCAGTGATATTTTACCCCATTTTTGGTTTGGATAGCTAATTTTATGAAAAAGGTATGCCCTAGGAGCTACGATTCACTAGGAGAGTATTCTCAGGTGTAATTTTAACCCTTTTTTGGGCTCGAGGGACTAAATTTGTGAAAAGGGCCATTCTCCTTGGTTTTGAATTATCACTTTTTCGGGACTTGGAGATTATTTACGAAAAATGAAACCCCTTGGAGTCTTCTTTAGGCCATTTTCAGACTCCCTAAACAAGAAAATATCGTTGAGTGACCTTATTTATTTCACACTCATTAATTGGTCTAGAAGGAACATCTATCTATCACAAGTTTAACCATTTTTCTGACCAATAGATTATCCAAGAAAAAGGTACGCCTTAAGAGACATGTCTCGCCAAGAGAGTTCTCCTAAGTTATGTTTTATATTTTTTTAGGCTCTCGGGACTAAATTTATGAAAAAGGACGAGGGAGTCCATAATTAATCTCTTTTCAGACTCCTTAAAATTGAAAAGCTAGCTGCGTGATCTTGTTTCTGTCACACTCATTAAAATGGTTTTGAAGAGAGTTCCTTTTGGTATAAGTTTAACCCTTTTCTGGACCGACTGAAATATCTACGAAAACGGAATACTCTGGCCCCAGTGACCAAAAGAGTTCTCTTTGGTATGATTTTATTCTTTTTCGGACCCTGGAGACTAAAAATACAAAAACGATCCCTCTCGAGTCTTCATTTACTCTTTTTTTAGACTCTCTAAAAGTGAAAAATTGTCGAGCTTACCTTCTATGGGCTCGCAAAACTTTACATTGAATGAGGCTCATCATGTCAATCCACAAATCACATTGCATGTCTCACTCTTGCATATTTGGACTAATGTCGTCTCCATTCTGCTATTGCTAAACTTTTAGAGCATTTTGTAGGTGCAGGCCTTGCAACATTTTTTTCCTTTGCGTTTTGACACCCTGACTCATGGAGGAATTTTCCTGAGTGTCCTTATCCTGCCCATGTCTCCTTGCACTAAACATAAATATGTTCCATGCGCTTGGAACTAGTTTTCTTTCTCGTGACACTTGTTCCTCCTTTGTAACAAAGCATTCTTTTATTCTTTTTCAAGCTTGTTAAATGTATGAAAAAGAAAAAAAAATCAAAATTTCAAAAAGAGGGGATGGGAAAACGTTCTCTTTTAATGGAAGCAATATATTCACCCTTGGACAAAGGACATCCTTCTGTTCTTCAAAGCATTGGGATTTAGTATGGCCTTAGGAAGTTGTTCTCGTTACATAGAGTTGCATCCTCCTCCATTTGGTTACTCTTCCAAACACATGGAGAGTTTGTGGTGCCTCTTGTGCCATGAGATTATGTCAATAGCATGTTGCTTGATTCTTTTCATATGTCGTTCTCTTATCCAAGGGAAATTCTTACAACTTGAATCGGTCATTCTACAATAAGTCTCTTGACCTTCTTCAGTCAGTCATCCCAAGAGTTTTTTCAAGTGTACATTCAAAATCAATGAAGTTTGGTGCTTGATAATCAAGATCATCCATTATTTCTACAATGGTTTGTTGAAGACCTCGGGATAATGAGTTTCACACTCTTATTATACTCCTACCTGAGTTATGAAGACCTTGAAGATATTGCTCAAGTTACTGCAGTTGTCATCTCCAGCTACAGGAATTGATGCCTCCTAAAGATTCATTGTATTTATATATCTTCTGATGATTTTGCAATGTAGATCCACTATGTATTATTCGTGGCTACAATCTATATTGTCACACACATTATTCATGTGGCCATGATTATTATATATGACATGGATCTGTAGTGTATTTGATTGGAAACCATGCTTAGTTTGTCCCAAGCATGGGTATACACACCTCGATGATTATTATTATTCTTTTGTAGATGACACGCTCACTCAACTTGTTGTCTTCCCATTTTATTAAAGATGTTATCATTTATTTCAACCATTAGTTGCTCTTCTGACCTCACACATTAGGGGGCATCTGTTATAGCTCAAAATTCTACTATCATGCATTTTTTACTTTGGCTTTCTTACTTACACATCCACCAACCAAATTTGTTGAGGTTCCTCTTAAACAAAAAAAATTCATGGTGTATACACCTTGCTACATACATAGCATGTGTACATATGCTAGCTGCATGCCTACCAACCCACATATACTCTAAAAAGTTGCAAAAAATAAAATGTTTCATGTTTTTGGGCAGATTTTATGGGCTATGTCAGGTTGCACAACCATTTTAACTCCTATAGCCCTTTTGAAAACTAATTAACCATATTTTCTCCATATAAAAGGGGGCCTAGGGGGGTCATTTTGATATATGAAAGAAGAGGCAAGTGAACTCTACCAAATTTTCTCCCTTGCATTCCAAGCCTTTTGCATCCTGATCTAAGTTTCATCCTCAACATTCCCTTCCAGTCATCCTCCTTTGTACAATCCATCCTTTTACCCTATATTGGCATGTTGGTTGTGAGGATAACATATTGGTAATAATGCACTTGGAGTTAAAGTATAGGAACCTGTTGAGTGCTCAACACACCCTAAAATCTTTTATGAAATTTTGTCTCTTTTGGGTACCACTTGTTTTCTTTTGTTTTGTTGTATGAATTGAGTCCATTGTGGAGGGATTGATGATTTTGTTTTCATGTCTCTTCATCGATCAAATCAGATTTGTTTGAACCTGTTAATGTGAAACCTGTGTGTTTAAAAAGAACTTGGCATCCTAACTACGAATCTGCAACAAAAAATTTGACTAGCGCACTTATGTTTGGTGTCGGAAAAATACGATCAAGTTAAAATGACCACATAATAACAATAATCGTCAATCATCGATCCATCGTCGACATCGGTAAAAGGTGGAGTAAATTTGTGCTAGTTGTTTGCAAAGAAGATTCAAGAGCTGGTCGATTTCTCATCGACGTCGGTGAAATATGAGAGGTCGAAACATTGACATGAGCCATGATGAACCCCCAATAGCCGATTACGGATGCATTTTTTCGGGGTCAGTGAAATCTCAAAGGGTTAAATCATTGAAAATTTCTGCAGTGACACATTGTCGATCGTCGATCCCTAATGCACTTTCGGCAAAGACAAATTTCAAGGGGGTTAATCCGGGAACACTTGTTTAAACTTTTCATCAATCACTGATCCTTGATACTTTTCGGCATCAGTAGGGTAGGACCCATTCTTAAAACGCTTAGCTGATGAAAGTCCCATTCTGAATGACACGATTAAACGAAGACACTAGTTTCAAGTGCCACATGTCTTTTCCACGTAGGCATTTTGTACATCCTTATTTCATCCCGAGTCACATTAGGTTTCCCCGTGTCCTAGTCATAATTCCAAGTCCACATTTCCACATCAACACTGTATGGAAAGATGGGTTGGCGTTGGAGTTTTTTCTGAGAGATATCAACGAATATGGTCTAAAGAAAATCCCCGAATCCCAATTCACCCGTTAATTTAGTAAGAATGATGGGAAGTTTTCAGCACACAATAAGATCAGATTCTGCCATTTATTAGTCCAGTTAATGCTTTTCTCCACATACATTTCTACATCATGCGTCAATTGAAAAATGATAATTTGAAATCACTGATAGACCACATTATAGCCCGCGCTGCCAGCCTATGACTGCATTTAATCTTGAACATAATGAAGATCTGGCAACAGATTTTGTAGAACTTCACTCATACCCCAAATTGAATAACCGACGCGACAAGGTAAGTATCATCTCTGTTTAAATCACTAAGACAACTTCAAACACGTCCATTATACACACAAGTTTCCATTTCCAGAGTAGCCGAAGAAGCGAAGAGAGCATCTCAAGAGTTTTGTTTGATTTCCAGACTTTCAAAAAACTAGGTTAACCTAGCGTGAAGAAGAGGTATGTGTTGATTTTTATTAGATCGATGGTCATAATTTTTATATATCAGCATTCGGTCTACTAGAAAGTGTCTAACGACGTTCTATATGCAAGGAAAAATTCATCCAAGGAAGCCAATGACTAGACGCTCGCCGAGGGCACCAAAATTGAAGGAGGCAGAGATTGGTGAAGGATCTTCTCCCGAAACTGCGAGGAAGTTAGAATATGCTCCCAAGGTGGAACTGGTCATTAAAACTTTGACGAAAAAGGCATTTATTCAACCCCCCACTTTTGGTGATACAGATTTGATCACTGGATAAAACAAAATGCTCCCATAGTGGGGAGATTTGTTCAGCAAAATCAATCAGGAAGATTACCCGAAGTTTATCCCATGCAACAACCCCTATGTAAGGGTGCTCGACGACCAGGTTTTCCCAAATATCCAACATTCGTGCTTGCATATGGTAGCCTACCGAACTCCAGTCTTGCCATGCATTGGGACCTTGAGTTGGATAATTGATCACACAAATGCATAGAAATTCCTGATCAACGATGAGAATGGTGGATGTGTCGTATTTTTTCTCTCGATAGAGATCCAGAAATATTACAAGATCAGGGACCTGAAGAAGCGGTTGAACACACACTTCGTGGTAAAATTATATGAATTTCACGACATTAACTGATTGATGGCCTCATGGTGTAAGGAGGACAAGAAGTTCACAAACCGGAGCAACGACTTGTATGGGACAACGAATATAAAGGAGCCATATATCTACTTAATGGATTTATTTTTTGGTTATACGAGGAGAAGGAATGTGCCAAGTTCTTGAAGGAATGGATTCCCCTTGCATACACTATGTCTATTTCGGGGAGTAGTTTCAACTAGGGAGCAATCATTTCCAAGCAATTTAGTACCAATGTATTGCAAGCTCATATGTCGAAAGAAGGAGAGGCACCCACTTTTCACATGGCCTCATATCTGCTCGATGTAATCTGCGTGAGGCATGTCTTCTCCGATATGAATTTGAGTTGGCACATCCCAGAGCTTCATGTACACATCTACTTCAACATCATATGGGAAAGCACGTACAAAATGTCTTATGCCCTTATTTGGGATGAATTCATTGCCCATATTTATTTCATTATATTTACAAATGAATGCCCAAGGTTGTATGTAGCGGCCAAGAAAATGATCTCGAAAGTAGGCCATCGGTATCTATATGAACATACAACCTATATCAAGGTGTTCGGGGCCACCGAAGCACCACATTTCTCCCTGCTCACGTCCCAGACCGACTCATCATAGGAGAAAATTGTTATCATATTATTTTGTAGGTCTATAATGCCACTTTGGTTAAGGACAAGAAATGAGCATTTATACCCTACGGTTTTCATGTGGGGTTTTATATAGTGAAGGAAACTTCTCAAGCTAAAAAGGAGGGTTTGAATCAACTGGAATATAGGTTTCTGACAAGCTGGTTTCGAAAGCATGAACCTAAAGGCCTAGTCCTCCAAAACGCTTCACAAGTCTCTTCCTATTGGCCATACGTGCATGACAAGTTTGAAGATGATATTTTTACAGAATGTGCTCAGGACTGGGAGAAGGTATTACAAAGGAAATCTAACCTGACCGTGACTAGGTTCAAAGCTATGAGCATGGATGAGCAGGTCGAAACAATAGAGCAATTGGCTCAAGAATCTCTCAGGGTTAGAGAAGAGATCAGAGCAGCAGAAACCATAGAGGCACAAAAGAGAGGGTTTATGTTACTAAAAGGATCCCAAATAATCATAGACCAACTAGAGAACGATCCTCAACTAATAGAAATGACGAGGATCAACTTGGCCAACCCAATCACAATCGGAGAAGAGATAAATGGATCAGATTTAATACAATTGAAGGAAATCACCGGTTTGGAAAATCCCATAGTTCCATCACCACAGGCTAGATCATCGGTGACCATTCCAACCCAGTATGAGAGTCCAAGAACACTAGGTGAAACATGTGTGCCAAATCCCCTGTTTGGTCTAATAACCATCTATGATGATGAAGAGAGTTCAAAGGTCTCACTGGTAACTCTGATACCAATTATAGAGGAGAAGGAACATGGGGGAACATCTTCTCCAAGTCTCGATGCATCAATTCCAAACCCTCCGTAGGGCGACCATGAGGTCAAAAGTGTCTTAGAAACTGATTTTCTTGACCTATTGGGGACCCTAAAAGACAGGTCCAGAGATGAGCTAGGATTAGGTGGACAAAAAGAGGAAGTGCAACAGCCAGAGATTGACACCTCAATAGTCAATCACTAAGTAAGTACCGAACCTATCACTGACTCTTTCATTTTGGTCGATACGTCACCATCCGATGAACACCAAATGGAGGTCTAGCCATCAGAAGATATGAAAGAAGTACAGGAACCAGTCCTAGAACAAACACACGTAGCAGGGAGCTTGCGAAACATTCTAACCTGTGGAGAACAACAAATCCTTGAGCCTGTTGATGAGGTTTCTGACATATAGGCGATCGCGTATGAGAGGAAGAGAAAATCTATCATGAGGAGGACCACCAAGAAAACAAGACTCACACTCGATAGCTCGATTATCATCACCACGGAGGAGAATCTTTTCAACACAAAACACACAAAGACATCTAAGCTCATTGGTGTAGGAATGGCTATCATTGATGCCACGTTGGATCGAGCAAGGAGAGATGAAACAGAACTGGCCGTTGCACTAAAGGATCTAGATAATTTGCACCATTTGGAAAATATTACAAAGACTCAATGCAGGCCCTGGTGTTTCTGAAGAGTGAGTTCCAAGATGCTTATGCAAAGTTCACAAGCGAAAGACATATTTTCACTGCAAGTATAGCCAATTTCCAAGAAGATACCCTTATGGCACTTGAAACCTACAAGGGCGTGGAGATATGGTATGAAAAATCATACCAAGTGGTAGAAATAATTAACTACATCAACGCGGTGCAGAAGGGACAAGACATAGAGGATCATGGTATTTGAGTGCTTAGGGATAGCAACATCTCCTGAATCAGGAAAGAAACCAAATAATGGGTAATTATGGCCCAGGAACCTCAACGAGAGATACAAAAGAAGTGGTCGGAGTGAGAAATAGGATGGGAAAATATCAATTGGGAGATGAAAGACATTGGCCTCCCAGAATTTGGCTCACCCGAAGACTTTTTCGACTTGCATGACATAGTCAAACAACATGCATAACAAGACTTAGCATGGGAAGTGGAGATCACACAGGTGGTGAGCATGGAACTGGGTCAAATACAACATTTCATGGAACATTGGATCAAGGCTCATGCATTTTTGCAACGCTTAAGTGCCAAAATCATCAAATACAGAAAATGGGCAGTAGAAGTGAAATAAATCCTTTCAACCCTGATGGATCAACACAGATTCCCGTATGCTAACACATGCGAGGATATCTTTGTCAAGTGGTCATAATATGAGAAGATTCATCCACTCCAATAGAACCACGATATGATTTCCAGAGAACAAAGAGATCAAGCGCCACGTGGCCATATTTTGTTTTACTTAACACAAACTTGTAGCAACTATTTTTAGTTAGTGATTCTTTATAAATACAGGGATTGACCTTTTAGAAAGGGTCGATGCTTTTGGGAAAAGACCCTCTTTTGAGAATTGTAAAGAACTATTTCTGAACAACCTTAATTGAGAAGTCATGTTTAGGACCATAGAAAAAATTGTGTTTTTCATCAAAGGCGTTATGTGATTGGATTGAGGGGGAATTACTTCCAACTTTTATTTCATTAATTGATGTTGTAACGAGTAAGAGTTTCTAAATCTATTGATAAGTTGTCTGTTTCAATATTTTGCAGTTCTTTTGTTTTGAATGATGAAAAGAAAATCATTGTGTTAATGTGTGATTGATGTTAGAGCTAAGGAAACTATTTTTCTTGCGATCATCTTATTACATGTGTATTTTTCTTTCGATAATTGTATCTCAGTCAATGTTGAAATACCAACAAGTTAATGTATTAGTACTATACTTGTAATAGGTGTGAATGTCTTTATCTGCATGCTTGAGCACGAGGTTTATCCCAAGCTCAGTATTCTTCAGTAGTTAAGAATCCCTTCTATTAGTTGTTTTATACCAACACATTTCATTTTATCAGACTCGTCTAATAAAAGAAAAGACAAAAATAGAACGTTTAATTTGAAGGAGAAACTTTCATAGAAAGATATCTTGTCAATCACTAAGTAAAGCCCATCGATAAATTAGCTATATTGAAATATTTGGAGAACCATTCCACCATCAAACTTTGCAGAGACTAATTGGGTCTTTAAGGTGGGTTTGGTTCCTACTATTGAGTCAAAGGGATATCAGACCCCTCGACAGAACTAATGCTAGGAGGGCCCTGAATGAATGGATAACAATATTTTTTATATAATATTTCCCATAGCCTACAAATTCAAAACAACCCACATGCATGGCTAGTCATTCTTAAGACAAACCACATACAGAGAGTACTCCCGAAATGAGTAACTCACCCCAACACGAGCAATAAAACCTATTCCCTGAAATACCTTACACTCTTCCCCACGAGGAGTTGAACCAATTCATAAGTATCACAAGAGCTTATGCTAGGAAAATTGGATCGTTACCCTTAGCCCCGTTACTTCCTCATAGAAAACAAGTAAGAAAAATAGTGGTCGATACCCCTGACCAAGTGTTTGTTCACATAGTAGAAGACCTGATATATTTTTCCCTCACTGAGATCGAACAACTTCTTAATCTGATCCCTGAAACACCAGCTGGTAACTACTCTGAGCTGGGCGATTTCTAATCTGACGAGGAAGGGTTTAACTCAGATCACTCAGTTTTAGGATCGGACAACATGGAGGATAATAAATATAATAATGAGGAAAGGGGAAATCCACCTCCAAACAATCAACCTTGGTTGGCCATATACACTTTGGAAATCCTAGGATGGGTACATAACCTCCCTCGACATCCAGAAAAATTACCTCCCAAATTCGACCCTGGAACCTTTGTATTTCCTGAGGACCATATTAAAAAGTTCATACTAGCTATAAGACTGATGAATGTACAACATTAGGAAATAGTATGTAGGATTTTTCCCTGTACCTTTTAGAATTAAGCCCCGACTTGGTATTTTAACTTGCCTGTGGGGTCCATAACTAGTTGGATGAAGTTTCAAAAATATTTCTTAGACAAGTTTGCAAAAGAAACCACCACAGGGGATTTAATGGTTGAACTCTTCATCGCCACCATGAATTCAAAATAGGGGGTTAAAGACTTCAATTAATGGTTTACCACTATCCTGAAAAAAATTCAACCCGAAGCTAAACCTACTCAGGAGTTGCAAATTGAGGTATATGTTAATGCTCTCCCTGCTTCTATTTCCATGTTTGTGAAAAGGGTTTCCAAACATACCCTAGATGAAAACTTTGAGGAAGCCAAAACGATTGAATTCCAAATGAAGGGATGCAAAGAGGGCCAAGTCTCACTAGTTAAGAAGGAAGTCAACCTTCGCCTAGGAGAGGACTATTGTTGACTAGACCGTCAGGAAAACAAACAGAACAAGGTCCCGAAAAGGGAAGCGGGGACATAGAAGACCTAAAACGGATGATAAAGAAACTGTCAAATGAAATCGTAGATATGAAAATAAGTGTCGGGGAAGGAAACCAAGGTCAATGGCCCTATAAACCCCTTTTTAAGAGAAATCCACCTTTCAAAGTGATTGAACCTCCCCCAACCAACTTAAATATCGACCTAGGTAATGTAGCATCCAAATCTTTATGTACATATCATAAAGAGAAAATTTTTGAAAGAGATTGTTCGCAATGGGTGCACGCTATGAATTTAATGGCCACTCGATTCCTAGATGAAGTGTCCCTTTCAGAAAAATCAAGTGGCTCAGTGGTGAACATCATTGATCAAGAGGAAGTTGAGCCACCGGAAGAAACATCCATGTTGTTATGGGATCCTGACTTGCCGATGCCTCCCGATGATGTATTTGAGGTTCAAGAACCACCCGTTGAGGTTTTGGCTATGCAAACGCGAAGTAATGGTCAATCGGTCTCAAATGAACTTACCATGGTCCAATCTTTAAGAGGAAAACAAACAATCAATCACTCTAAAAAACCTTTTGTCTCCAAAATAAATCCTATAAACATACATACACAGGAGTCACCCAAGCTGGAATACAACATAGTAGAAGACTTAAAGAAGTTGAAGGCTAATGTGTCAGTCAAGGACATGTGTAGAATTCCACAGCAAAAGGACTTTATGTTACAGGCCTTAAGGTTAATAGAATCCCCTATAACAAGCACAGACCTAGGTGGGTCCCATATCCCATAGATACAAAGAACAAACCAAATGTGAACGCTTGCTCTGTAGACAAAAGAGAAAAGTTGTTTGTCCCACCTTTTCTTTTAACATTTGAAGTCTTCAACATAAACCTCCATAATTGTTTAGTCGACTTAGGGGAATACTCCAATGTCATGCCATTATATATCTGTAATAAATTAAACGTAGCTCCACTCAAAAGTGATAAACATGTTATACAACTAGACAAAAATCAGGTAAAAGTTATTGGGGAACTTAAGGATGTCATGATCAGAATGGCTACACACCGAAAATTTGTTCAAGTAATTGACATCATTGTAGAAGATATACCATAAGCTTATGGACTGCTACTTAGTTGAGATTGGTATGAGAAATTAAATGGATACGTTAGCATGGATTGGGATCACCTCTAGTTTCCACTAAAGGGGCATGCCAACATGATTAGGATCGTTAGGGAGAGATATCTCAAACATATTGTCACTGATTTAGAAGCCTTCAATGAACCCCCAGTAGATTTCCCTGTGCTCGGAAACTACTCCTGCAACTCTGATTTCATAAATTTTTCTCCTCTCTCATCTAATGTACCTCTCACTCAAAACTCTGAAATGGATTTTCAAGTGAATCTACTGGAAGCAGCAGAAGAAAGCCTCTTCTTCCAAGAACCTCTATTGGAAACCATAGACAAGGTATATGGAGATGAGGAAATAACTAGGCATGAAGAAGCTAACAAATTTCTCTCACAATTTTGGACATTGTACTTTGATGTGTATAAATCACAAGAAGGGTCAGGAGCAGGATGCATCCTCATTGACCCAAAGGGGAAGCATAATTTTCTATCATGCAGACTAGAATTTGAATGCACTAATAACACTGCTAAGTATGAAGCTCTAGTTCATGGACTGAAGAAATCCATAGACTTAAACATTAAAGAGATGAAGGTCTTTGGGGACTCTGGAATTATTGTCAGGCAAGTAAAGAATATTATACATTGCAACTCACCCCACTTGAGGAATTACCAACAAGAGGTGCATAGGCTAATAGATCATTTTGAGGCCTTTAATATTATTGTGGTTCCCAAGACAAAGAGTACTCTTGTTGATTCCCTAGCTACTGTAGCCTCGAGGTTATCCCCTTTAGAAGGTTATGAAGCCTCCAGGTTCATCGTGGAACTACTCTATAAACCATTAGTACCCAACAATATTTCTAATCGAAAGGTTTTAGAAGGAGATGTACAGATTGTAGATTTTCTAACCAATCAAGAAAATTACAAATATCTGGCTATTGATGATGAAGTGTTCCAAGAGAAACTGGTAGAAAACAATTTCCACGAACAAAGGGGAGAAACATATCACTCTAGTAACAAACCAAGGTTGCACATGATACTGAAAGGGGTAGCCGATTTGGATAACCTTTTCGACCCGATGGAAATATTTAAAGGGTCAACGAACACAAAGACATGGAGTTCATGTCCCATATATGAGACTATAAATCTAGGAACCCCAAAAAACCCTAAGAATATAAATCTAGGAAAAATAGTGTCTAAAGAAGACAAAAAAGATTATCTGAAACTTTTTAGAGAATATCAAGATGTCTTTGTGTGATCCCACCGAGAATTGAAAACTTATGACACTCACATTATTCAACACACAATCCCATTAAAATATGGAGTAAAACCCTTCCAACAAAATCTTGGGAAGTATCATCCATCTTTGGAACCCCTCATGTATCAAGAGTTAAAGAAATTACTAGATGCTAATATTATCTTTCAGGAATGACACTTTGCGTAGGTAGAAAATTTGGTTCCTGTCAGGAAAACGTTTGGGGAAATCCGCCTGTGTGTAGATTTCAGAAACCTTAATAGAGCATCAAAAAAGGATAATTACCCAGTCCCACCAATGGAACAACTCTTGCAGACTATGTTTGGTTCTGAAATTTTCTCCCTTCTAGATTTTTTTTCATGTTACAACCAGGTTCTAGTTTAAGAAGAAGATCGATTGAAAACTACCTTCCGAACAAAGTGGGGAACTTTTCCTTATAAACGCATACCCTTTGGGTTGATTAATGTAGGAGAAACCTTCCAAAGGGCCATGGACGTAGCTTTTCATGGATTGATTAACATATGTGTATTAGTATACTTGGACAACATGACTGTGTATTCAAAGAACAAAAAGTACCACATCCAACATCTAACCCAAATTTTCGAAAGGTGTAGGAAATATGGAATATATTTAAACCCTAAGAAAACTATATTTGGTGTCGAGGAAGGGAAATTAATAGGTCATATTATATCTCAAGCAGAAATTCGCATAGATCTAGAACGAATAAAGGCAATAGCTCAACTTCCCTTACCCCACAACAAAAAGTCTATGCAATCCTTCTTTGGAAAAATTAATTTTGTGAGGAAGTTCACGCTCGATTTCGCTGAAACTATCAAACCCTTACAAAAATGATTCACAAGGATGTTGATTTCAAGTGGGATGATGAGTGAAAAAAATATTTCAACAATATCAAGACTGCAATATCTCAAGATCCGGTGTTGCGAAGTCCCGACTTTAGTAAATATTTTTTCCTCTATACTTTCGCCTCCGACCAATCCTTAGCTGCAGTTTTGACCCAGAAGGATGATGATAACAATGAGGCACCGATATCATTTATGAGCACTAATATCCAAGGAGCTAAATTGAACTACCCTGCTATAAACAAACAAGCTTATGTAGTGTACAAAGCAGTAAAACATTTCAGATCTCACATCCTAAAAAATCACACCAAAGTCATCGTGCCTCATCTCGTAGTCTAATCCCCATTCAGTCAACATGAGATGGGGGAGAGAAGAGGAAATTGGATGGAATTTGTCCAAGAATTTGATATAGATATAAAACTTGCCAAATTAGTGAAGGGACAAGGATTGTGTAAATTGGCCGTAGAAGCCCAAGACCTAATAAATGAAGACCCCGGGTGGGAAAATGAATTAGAATTATGGTGTAGTGAAGCATTATACATTCCCCAGGGAAAGATTCTTGGTATGGAAAACTAATTTACCTCATGCATCATGGGACTTTCCCAGAAAACTTAAATCCTAAGGAAAGGAGAGCTCTCAGGCTAAAATATGCACTATATTGCCTCATAAATTCAGTACTTTTCCATGTAAATTATGATGGAGTACTCTTGAGATGTCTTGAACGTGAAGATGCAGAAAAGGTTCTGAGGGAGGTCCATGATGGTCCTGCAGGGGGACACTTTGCGGGGAATACCACAACTCACAAAATATTAAGAGCCAACTATTACTGGCCTACTCTATTTAGGGACACTCATACATATGCTAGGAACTGTAAAACTTGTCAAATGAGTGTGGGGAGAGAAAAGAGAGCATCTATTCCACTCCAACCGATGATCATATCCAGACCATTTAAGAAATGGGGGTTAGACCTCATATGGGATATTACCCTGAGTTCTTCAAAGCAACATAAATACATACTAGCTGCTATGGACTATTTTACAAAATGGGCATAGGCAATCCCTCTGACTCACGTGAATGAAAAGGTGGTAGTCCAATTCATAGAACAAAAAATGATCACGAGGTTTGGGATGCCTTCCGTTCTTTTGTTTGATAATGCTACTTATTTTTCTTCTACTCTATTAAAAGAGTTTTCTCTAGACAAAGGAATCATAATAAGATACTTTTTAAACTATTATCCACAAGGGAAAAAAGTGGAAGAATCAACTAATAAGAACTTAGTGATTATCTTGAAGAAAACAGTTACAGACAATCAGAGGAATTGGCATAGCTTGCATCATAATTACTTATGGGAAGACATAGTAACACCCAAGGAAGCTATAGGGAACTCTCCATACTTTCTGGTACATAGACAAGAATCCATTCTCCCAAATGGATTATATATTCCATCACTTCAACTGGCTCAGGGTTCAAGGGGACAACCCTCATCAATCATTCAATAAATAATTGATACACTCCTCATGCTGGAAGAGGAAAGGGAGAAAGAAAAATCAAAGTTTGTCACTCATCAGCATATACTTAAAAGATGGTTTGAAAATGATAAGGCCAAAGAGAAGAATTTTGAAGTAGGAGACTTAGTCCTGAAATGGGATAGAGCAAATGAACCTAAGGGAAAAAATTCAAAGTTCCAGAATCTATGGCTCGGACCTTTTCAGGTATTCGATAAAATTAGGGCAGGCACAAATCGGTTGAAAAATATGAGGGGGGAACCCGTCGCCCCCTCAGTGAACGACCAAGCCATAAAACAATATTTCTGTTAATAATATATATATGTGTGTGTGTGTATTTTCATGTTATAGTCTGATTAGGATAAATGTGTAGGTGTAAGGTAGACTGATTGCAGAGTTATTTTATTCCCTTCTTTTCTTTTTGTTTGGTATTCTTTGGTAATAAAGTTGTGTTCCGCAAAACATTGGTTGACCCAAATAAATATGGTGTAGCAAACTCTGCTCCTAACTCATGCTTACGTGCAACATAAGAAATGCTAGGCAATTGCAATTTTCTTCAAGGAGATCTGTATCTTTTTTTTGTAAACAAATGACCTTAGTAAGTGATGAAGTGTCCTCCTTGTGGTCTGGTGAAGCCCAAAGGGAAATATGGCAAGTTGGAAAGGACGACATGCACCTCTAGACATAGTTAGGAGGAATCTCACATTAACCATTTCATCTTGCAAATAACATACATCCTCCTCTCCCACTCACTCAGGGAATCTCTACCAGAAACAAATCAATTATATTAAATGAGTGAAAAGTAGGAGAGGATATGCAGATAACTATGTTGGGGCTATGGATGCTTGCTGGCAGCGGAGCAAGGACTCCGATGTCAGGGTGACTACGTCGGGGCTATGGACACTCGCTGGTAGCGGAGAAACACCATAGCAAATGAATAATGATAACTAAAATGGCCTTGAGCCAGTGAATGTATTACCCGGCTCTTGTCAAAAGGGGGTGCGGGTTATGGTCAAGAGCAACGAAGGTGGGATAAGGGTTAAACTCCATAGGGTGACTCGGATTCACGAACTGAGCGAATTGTACACACATGGATAGGAAATAATCTAATAAAAGAGAAGCCAATTAATTTCCCAACTAGCTTCTACACGAGCTAAGCTCGAGTGAAGTAACATAGATTATGTTTTTGCCCAAAGAATCGCCATTTGTTGAGCGCTCAACACACCCTAAAAGATTTTATGAAATTTTGTCTCTTTTGGGTAACACTTGTTTTCTTTTGTTTTGTTGTATGAATTGAGTCCACTGTGGAGGGATTGATAATTTTGTTTTCATGTCTCTTCATTGATCAAATCATATTTGTTTGAACCTGATAATGTGAAACCTGTGTGTTTAAAAGGAACTTGGCATTCTAACTAAGAATCTGCAGCTAAAATTGTGACTAGCGTGCTTATGTTTGGTGTCGACAAAATCCAAGAAAGTTAAAATGACCACATAGTAACAATAATCATCGATCATCAATCCATCATTGACATCGGTAAAAGGAAGAGTAAATTTTCACTAGTTGTTCGCAAAGAAGATTCAGGAGTTGGCTGATTTCCCATCGACGTCGGCGAAATATGAGAGGTCAAAACATTGACATGGGCCATGATGAATGATGAACCCCTGATATTCGATTACAGATGCATTTTTTCAGGGTTGGTGAAATCTCAAAGGGTTAAATCATTGAAAATTTATGTGGTGACACATCGTCGATCATCGATCCCCAATGCACTTTCGACATCGAAATTTTTTGAGGGGGTTAATCCGAGAACACTTGTTTAAACTTTTTCATTGATCGTCGATCCTTGATACTTTTCGAAATTGACAGGGTAGGACCTGTTGTTAAAACGCTTAGTTGATGAAAGTCCCCGATCCCGAATGACACGATTAAACGAAGATGCCAGTTTCAAGTGCCATGTGTCTTTTCTGTGTAGGCATTTCATACGGCCTAATTTCATCCTGAGTCACCTTAGATTTCCTCGTGTCCTACTCACACTTCCAAGTATGCATTTCCACATCAGTTTTGTACAGAAATATGGGTTGACGTTAGAGTTTTTGGTGAGAGATATCAATGAATATGTTCTAAAGAAAATCCTTGACTCCCAATTCACTCGTTAATTTAGTAAGAATGATGAGATGCTTTCAACACACAATAAGATCAGATTATTCCATTTAATAGGCCAATTAATGATTTTATCCACATACATTTCTACCTTGTGTGTTGATTGAACATCAAGAATTCAAAATCGTCGATAGACCACATTATAGCTCGTGCCCGTGCCGCCAGCCTACTACTACATTTAATCTTGAACATAATGAAGATCTGGTGGCAGATTTTGCAGAACCTCACTCATACGTTGAATTGAATAATTGATGCAACAAGGTAAGTATCATCTGTGTTTAAATCACTAAAACATCTTCAAACACCTCCATTATGCACAAAAGTTTCCATTTCCAGAGCAGTCGAAGAAGTAAAGAGAGTGTCTCAAGAGTTGCGTTTGATTTTCAGACTTTCAAAAAACCAGGTTAAGCTAGCGCAAAGAAGAGATATGTATTGATTGTTATCAGTTCGATGGTCATAATTTTTATATATCATCATTCGGTCTGATACACAATGTCTAACAATGTTCTATCTATAGGGAAAAATGCCTCCAAGGAAGCCAACGAACAGATGCTCGCCGACGGAACCAAAATTGAAGGAGGCATAGATTGGTTAAGGATGTTCTCCTGGCATTGTGAGGCAGTTAGAATATGCTACTAAGGCAGAACCAGTCATTAAAACTTTGACTAAAAACACATTTATTCAACCCCCCACTTTTGGCGATACAAAGGCAACCACTGGATAAAAAATAATGCTCCCACAGTGGGGAGATTTGTTCAACATAATCAAATGAGAATATTACCCGGAGTTTATCCCACACAGTGACCCAGATGTAAGGCCACTCGAAAACCAGGTTTTTCTAAATATCCAGTGGTCATGCTTGCATCTGGTAGCCTACCGAACTCCAGTCTTTCCATGCATAGAGACCTTGAGTTGGATAATTGATCACACAGATGCGCAAAAATTCCTGATCAACGATGAAAATGGTGGATGTGTCAGATTTTTCCCCCAACAGAGATCCAAAAATATTCCAAGTGTTGGTTGTGGAGCCTGATTATCTTCCTGATTCAGAGGTCTTTTACTTTCAACCATGATTATACCCCATGAAGTATTTACACCCCAGAAGTATGTACACTCTTCCACGCGGGGGAGTGCAGAGGGGGGGTACCCCCTCTGTGGGGTCCGGGGGGGATATCCCCCCGGCTGGGGTGTCTGGGGGCAAGCGGCCCCCCAGCGGGGGTTCGAGGTGAAGCCCTTGAAGGACAAATTTCCTTGAAAATGTATATTGTAATTTCATTGTAAATCTGGACCGTTCATTATAAGGTCGTAGATCTAACGGTAGAGATTATGTTAGGGTTTTTTGCCCTAGAAGGCAACCCTCTTTTATGAGGGAAATGTATTGTGGCTATGGTGGATGGCGAATATTGTATTCTGAGAGAGGAGACTATGAGAGAAAGAAGAAGTTACAATGGGTTTTGTTGTAGGTCGTATCCCTTCATTTGTTGGATAATAATAAAGGAAGGTCTTAGAAATTTCTCTGGTGGACGTAGCCTACACTGGGTGAACCATGTAAATCTATGTCTCTCTTGTGTTGTGTATCTTCTGTGTTTTGTTTTTTCATTTGTTTTATTTTATTGCTCTGTGGTCCTATTTTTCTAACAACTGGTATTAGAGCGAAAGGTAACTCGTAGGAAAAGAGGGTTCCTGGTTCGAGTGGGAGCAATGTCGGAAGATGGAAAATTTAGGGTTGAGAAATTTAACGACCAAAAATACCAATTATGGAAGATTCATATGGAAGACTATTTATATCAGAAGGATCTATTCCTACCATTGGGTGGAATAGCAAAGAAGCCGACGGCTACGAAGGATGAAGAATGGGATATTCTTGACAGAAAGGCTCTAGGAACGATACGGCTGAGCCTAGCAGTGTCGATGGATTTCAATATTTCAAAAGAAAAGACAACTAAGGGTTTGATTTTCACATTGGCCAAATTGTATGAAAAACCCTCGGTGTCCAATAAGGTATTTTTAATGAAGAGATTATTTAATATGAAGATGTCGGAAGGTGGGTTTGTTGCAGATCATTTAAATGATTTTAATACGATTACTAATCAACTAAGTTCTGTAAAAGTGGACTTTGATGATGAGGTCAGGGCTCTTCTAATCTTGTGCTCATTGCCAGAAAGTCGAAACGGCTTGGTCATGGCTATAAGTAACTCTGTCTCTAGTTCAAATACTTTAAAATTTGATGATGTTGTTGGTGTTATCCTTAGTGAGGAAATGCGACGGAAAAGCACAGGTGAGACATCAGGAAATGAGTTGAACATGGAGAATAGGAGAAGACAAAAGGATAGAGGAAAGGGTTTCAGGAATCGTGGGAATTCTAGGAAGGGCAAATCCAAATCCAGACTTGGAAAGATAGAGTGCTGGAATTGTGGAAAGAAAGGACATCTAAAGAAGGACTATGGAGCTCCAAAGAAACAAAGAGATGGACAACATGAGAGAAATTAGAAAGCAAATGTAACAGGTGATGTGTTACAAGATGCTTTGATTCTTTCTGTAGATAATATTTATGAGTCTTGGGTAGTAGATTCAGGGCCTTCATTTCATGCCACACCCCATAGGAAACATTTTCTAGATTATGTTCAAGGTGATTTTGGACAGGTTCATTTGGGTGATGATGCACCACGCAAAATTGTTGGAATGAGAAAGGTAAAAATAAAGCAACGCAATGGAAACCAATGGTTGTTGAAAGAAGTAAGACATGTTCCAGATTTAAGGAAAAATGTAATTTCAACAGGGCAGTTGGAAAGTGAAGGTTGTATATCCATATTTACAGATAAGATGTGGAAGGTCATCCAAGGATCATTGGTGATAGAAAAAGGAGATAAGATAGGTACATTGTATTTATGTATTGGTAATACTGACTCTTCTATATCTTTAGCTTCTACAGGAGTGGATACAACACTATGGAATCATAGGCTAGGACACATGAGTAAGAAGGGCATACAGATACTTCACAAAAGAAATTTGTTGCCATATCTTAAACAAATTGATTTGGACTTCTGTGAGAATTGTGTTTATGGAAAACAAAAGAGAGTTAGATTTCTCAGATTCGGAAAAGAAAAGAAGAATGAAATGTTAGAGCTTGTGCATACAAATGTATGGGGAACAACTCAGGTATCATCTCTTGGTGGCTCTCATTATTATGTTACTTTTATTGATGATGCAACTAGAAAAACTTGGGTTTATTGCATTGGACAAAAATCTGATGTTTTTGATACTTTTAAGAAATGGAAAGCTTTAGTTGAGAATGAGATAGGAAAAATCTTGAAGTGTCTCAGATTAGATAATGGAGGTGAATATTGTAGCAAGGAGTTTGATGATTACTATTCATACCATGGGATTCATAGAGAGAAGACAGTTCCAAGAACACCACAAGAAATTGGTGTGTCAGAAAGGATGAACAGGACAATCATGGAGCGTGCAAGGAGTATGAGATTGCATGCCAGTTTTCCCTTAAAGTTCTGGGTAGATGTTGTAGATACCGTTGTTTACTTAATAAACAGAGGACCTTCAAGCTCCTTGGATGGTAGAATTCCAGAGGAGGAAAGGACAGGAAAAAAGGTAATCTATTCTTTTTTGAAAACTTTCAGTTGTGAAGAATTTGTCCATATTGATAAAGAAAATAGAACAAAGCTTGAGTCTAAATCCAAGAAGTGTACCTTTATTGGATATGGTGTTAATAATTTTGGTTATCACTTATGGGATTATGAAAATAACAAAATCATAAGGAGTAGAGATGTCATATTCAATGAGAAGGTCATGTACAAAGATTAGTTGCAAGGAAAGAAACAGGAAGAAGAAAAACAAGAATACATGGTGCTTGATGAGATCATTGAAAAAGAAATTCCAAAGGAACTTGAAAATCAAAATGTACAACAACAAGAACAACAGGTACCTCAAACACCTACAAGTGTTGTTAGAAGATCTACTAGGTTAAGTATACCCCCTGAACGATACTCTCCTTCATTGTATTATTTATTGTTGACTGATTCTAGTGAACCAGAATGTTATGAAGAGGCAATGCAGGTAGACACCAAAAAGAAGTGGGAGAAAGGCATGAAAGAGGAAATGGATTCCTTGGAAAATAACCAGACTTGGGACTTAGTTCAGTTGCCTGCGGGAAAAAGAGTATTGTAGAATAAATGGGTTTACAAGTTGAAGGAAGAAGATGGAGGAGAAAAGCGGTACAAGGATAGACTTGTTGTAAACGCATTTGCACAAAAGAAAGGTATAGATTTTGATGAAATATTTTCTCCTGTTGTTAAAATGACTTCAATTAGGACTATTTTAAGTCTTGTGGTAGTAGAATATTTTCATCTTGAACAGTTAGATGTAAAAATGACTTTTCTCCATGTGGATTTGGAGGAGGAGATTTATATGTAGCAACCACAGGGGTATGAGGTCAAAGGGAAGGAGAATTTGGTATGCAGGTTGAAGAAGAGCTTGTATGGCCTAAAGCAAACTTCAAGGTAGTGGTATTTGAAGTTTGACAGGTTTATGACAGAACGGGGTTATAGTGGATGGCATTATGATCACTATGTTTATTTTAAAAGGCTAGAAAATGGAAGCTATATTATCTTGCTATTGTATGTAGATGGCATGCTTGTTACATGGTCTAATATGAAAGATATAAATATTCTCAAGAAGAAATTAGCCAATTCATTTGCGATGAAGGATTTGGGTGCTGCAAAGAAAATCCTTGGCATGAAAATAACAAGAGACAGGAAAAATAAAAAAATTGACATTGTCTCAGGGTGAGTACACAGAGAAGATGTTGGAGAGGTTTAGAATGTAGAATGCAAAACCAGTTAGTACACCTTTTGCCAACCATTTCAAATTAACTAAGGAAATGTGTCCTAAGACACAGGAGGAGATAGAATACATGTCCAGGGTCCCTTATTCATAAGCAGTTGGTAGCTTGATGTATGCAATGGTTTGCACAAGGCCAGATATTTCACATGCAGTGGGAGTTGTGAGCAGGTATATGAACAATCCAGGTAAAGAACATTGGGAGGCAATAAAGTGGATTCTCAGGTATTTGAGAGGTACTACTACTCATGCATTATGTTTTGGAGGTTCATACAATTTTCTACAGGGATATGTTGATTCAGATATGGCAGGTGATAAAGACAGCAGGAGGAGCACCACAGGGTATGTTTTTACTACAGGTGGAACAACAATAAGTTTGATTTCGAAACTGCAAAAGGTTGTTTCACTTTCAACAACAGAGGCAGAGTATGTTGCTGCTACAGAGGCTAGTAAAGAGATGATTTGGTTACAAAGGTTTATGGAGGAATTGGGAAAGAAGTAGTAGAATAGCAGGTTGTACTGTGACAGTGAGAGTGCAATTCATCTTGCAAAGAACTCAACCTTCCATTCGAAGACTAAGCATATACAGTTGAGGTACCACTTCATATGATCCGCCTTGGAAGATGGACATTTGAAGTTGGAAAAGATACACACTAGCCAAAATCCCGCAGATATGTTAACAAAGGGAGTAACCAGGGAGAAACTAAGTTCCTGCTCACTTTCAGTTGGTCTTCAAGAATGAAGATGAAGATGAGAAATTTTCCAGGTCAAGGAAGGTTCAGAGTCCAACATATATAGCAGCGGTGGAGTTGTTGAGATCAGTCTCCAAGTGGGAGATTGTTGGTTGTGGAGCCTGATTATCTTCCTGATTCAGAGGTCTTTTACTTTCAGTCGTGTTTATACCCCATGAAGTATTTACACCCCATAAGTATGTACACTCTTCC
>ML782112.1:980968-1029347 GCA_009831015.1 Picea engelmannii | reverse complement strand
CCCCCTCTGCGGGGTTCGGGGGGGCTATCCCTCTGGCTAGGGGGTCTGAGGGAAAGCGGGCCCTCAACGGGGGTTCGGGGGTGAAGCCCCCGAAGGAAAAATTGCCTTGTAAATGTATATTGTAATTTCATTGTAAATCTGGATCGTTCATTATAAGGTCGCAGATCTAACGGTAGAGACTATGTTAGGTTTTTTTTCCCTAGAAGGAAACCCTCTTTTATGAGGGAAATGTATTGTGGCTATGGTGGATGGCGAATATTGTATTCTGAGAGAAAGAAGAGGAAGTTACAACAGGTTTTTTTGTAAGTTGTATCCCTTCATTTGCTAGATAATAATAAAGGAATGACCTAGCAATTTATTTGGTGGACGTAGCCCACACTGGGTGAACCACGTAAATTTGTGTCTCTCTTGTATTGTGTATCTTTTGTGTTTTTTTTCCGCATTTGTTTTATTTTATTGCTCCGCGGTCCTGTTTTTCTAACAACAAGCTCAGGGACCTAGAGGAGTGATTGAACACAGACTTTGTGGTAAATTTCTATGAATTCCACAACACCAGTCGATTGATGGCCTCATGGTGGAAGGAGGAAAATAAATTCACAAACCACAACAACGAGTGGTATGGGACAACAAATCTAAGGGAGCCATATATCTACTTAATGGATCTAATTTGTCGGTTATACATGGAGAAAGACTGCACCGAGTTCTCGAAGGCATGGATTCCCGTTGCATACACTGTGGCTATTTCAAGGAGTAGTTTCAACTACGGATAAATCGTCTCCAAGCAATTGAGTACCAATGTATTGTAGGCTTAGACGATGAAAGAAGGAGAGGTGCTTGCTTTTCACATGGCCTCATATCTGCTAGATGTAATCTGCATGAGGAATGTCTTCACTAGTATGAATTTGAGTTGGCATGTCGTAGAGCTTCCTGTACATGTCTACTTCAACATCCTATGGGAAAGAAGGTACAAAAAGTATTATTCCCTTATTTGCGATAAATTCATCGCCCTGATTTATTTCATTATATTTAAAAAGGAATGCCCAAGGTTGTATGTAGAAACCAGGAAAATGATCTCGAAAGTAGGCGACTGGTATCTAGATGAACACACAACCTATATCAGGGTGTTTGGGGCCACCGAAGCACCGCATTTTCTCCCTGCTCATGTCCCAGACTGGCTCATCGTAGGAGAAACCTGTTATCAGACTATCCTACAGGGCTATAACACCACTTTGGTTAAGGACAAGAAACGATCATTTATACCCTACGATTTTCATGTGGGGTTTTATATAGTGAAGGGCACTGCTCAAGATAAACAAGAGGGTTTAAGTCAGCTAGAATACAGGTTCTTGACATGTCAGTTTCGCAAGCATGACCCTAAAGGCCTCGTCCTCCAACACGCTTCACAAGTCTCTTCCTGTTATCCATATGCACATGACAAGTTTGAAGATGATATTTTTGCAAAATGTGCTCAGGACTGGGAGGAGGTATTACAGAGGAAATTTAACCTGAACATGACTAGGTTCAAAGCTATGAGCATGGATGAGCAGGTCGATTAATAGAGAAGTCAAATCAAGAAGCTATCAGGGTTAGAGAAGATATCAGATCAACATAAACCACATAGGCACAAAGGAGAGGGTTGTTGTTACTAGAAGGAGCCCAAAGAATCATCGACCAAATATAGAATGATCCTCAACTGATAGAAATGACGAGGATCACCCTGACCAACCCAATCACAATCAGAGAAGAGATAAATGGCTTAGAGTCAATGCAACTTGAGGAAATCATTGGTCTGGAAAACCCTAGAGTTTCATCACCACATGCTAGATCACCGATGACCATTCCAACCCAGTATGAGAGTCCAAGAACACTAGGTGAAACAAGTGTGCCAAATCCCCTGTTTGACCTAATAACCATCTATGACGATGAAGAGAGTTAAGAGGTGTCATTGGTAACTCCAATACTGATTACAGAGGAGAAGGAACCTGGGGGAACATCTTCTCCAAGTCCCAATGAATTAGTTCCAAACCCTCCACAGGGTGACCATGAGGCTGAAAGTGTCTTAGACACTGAGTTTCACGACCTGTCAGGACCCTGAAAGACATCTCCAAGGATGAGCTAGGATCAGGTGGAAAAAAAGATGAAGTGCAACATTGAGAGATCGACACCTCAACAACTGATCACCAAGTAAGTATTAAACCTATCACCTCTCTTCAATTTTGGTCGATACCTCACCAGTCGATGAACACCAGATGGAGGTCGAGCCATCAGAACATATGAAAGAAGTACATGAACCAATCCTAGAACAAATACACACAACAAGTATCTTGGGAAACATTCTAACCTAGGGAGAACAACAAATTCCTGAGCTCGTTGATGAGGTCTCCAACATACAGGAGACCATGTATGACAGGAAGAGGAAATCTATCATGAGGAGGACCACCAAGAAAAGAAGACTCACTCTCAATAGCTTGATTCCCATCACCACAGAGGAGAATCTACTCAGTAGATGAACACACAAAGACATATGAGCTAATCAATGCAGGGATGGATATCACTAATGCCATGTTGGATCAAGCAAGGTGAGATAAAAAGGAATTGGTCGTTGTACTAAAGGAGCTAGATCATCTGCACCATTTGGAAAAATATTACCAAGACTCAACGCAGGCCACAGTGTTTCTGAAGAGTGAGTTCTAAGATGCTTATGCAAAGTTCACAAGCGAAAGAAATATGTTCACTATAGGTATAGACGATTTCCAAGAAGACACCCTTATGGCACTAGCAACCTGCAAGGACATGGAGAGATGGTATGAAAAATCATACCAAGTAGTAGAAATAATTGACTACATCAGTGCAATGCAGAAGGGCCGAGATGCAAAGGAGCATGGTATTCGAGTGTTGAGGGATAGAAGGATCTCTCGGATCAGGAAAGTAGCAGAATATTGGGTAAATATGGTTCAGGAACCTCAGTGAGAGATACATAAGAAGTGGGTTGAGTGCAAAAGAGGCTGGGAAAACATCAATCAAGAGATGAAATACATTGGCCTCCCAGAATTCATCTCACTCGAAGACTTTGTCGACTTGCATGACATAGTCAAACGACATGCAGAACAAGACTCAGCATGGGCAGTGGAGATCGCACAAGTGGTGAGCATGGAACCCAGTTAAATACAACAATTCATGGAACATCCTATGAAATCTCGTGCAGTTCTACATCATTTAAGTGCTAAAATAATCAAATACGGAGAACGAGCGGTAGAAGTGAAAGAAATCCTTTCAACCCCGATAGATCAGCATAGATTCAAGTATTCTAACACATGCAAGGATCTCTTCGTCAAGTGGTCAGAATATGAGAAGAGTCATCCACTCCAGTAGAACCATGAGATTATTTCTAGAGAACAAAGAGATCAAGTGCCACGTGGCCATATTTTGTTTTACTTAACACAAACTTGTAGTAGCTATTTTTAGTTAGTGATTCTGTATAAATAAAGGGATTGAACTTTTAGAAAAGGTCGATGATTTTGGGAAAATACCCTCTTTTGAGAGTTGTAAAGAACTGTTTCTGAACAACCTTAATTGAGAAGTCTTGTTTAGGACCATAGACAAAATTCTATTTTTCATCAAAGGCGTTATGTGATTGGATTGAGGAGGAATTACTTCCAACTTTTATTTTAGTAATTGATGTTGTAATGAGTAAGAGTTTTTGAATCTATTGATAAGTTGTTTGTTTCAATATTTTGCAGTTCTTTTGTTCTGAATGATGAAAAGAAAATTGTTGTGTTAATGTGTGATTGATGTTAGAGCTAAGGAAACTATTTTTCTTGTGATCATATTATTACATGAGTATTTTTATTTCGATAGTTGTATCTCAGTCAATGTACAAATACCAACAAGTTAATGTATTAGTACTAGACTTGTAATAGGTGTGAATGTTTTTGTCTGCATGCTTGAGCACGAGGGTTATTCCAAGCTCAACGTTCTTTAGTAGTTAAGAATCCCTTCTATCAGTTGGTTTATACCATCACATTTCATTTTATCATACTCATATAATAAAAGAAAATACAAAAAGAGAACGTTTAATATGAAGGAGGAACTTTCACAAAAAGATATTATGTCAATCACTAAGCAAAGCCCATCGATAAATTAGCTAGATCAAAAGATCTAGAGAACCATTCCACCATTAAACGCTGCAGAGTCTAATTGGGCCTCTAAGGCAAGTTAGGTTCCTATTGTTGAGTCAAAGGGATCTTAGACCCCTCAACAGAACCTAGGTGATAGGTTGTAGTGGCACTCTCAACTACATAAGTTGAATACATGGCAGCCACTCATGAAAGCAAGGAAGAAGTAGGGTTACATAGATTGTGTTTAGGTATTGGGTTTGTACAACAAGTCGTGAGATTAGATTGTGACAATTAGAGTGCAATATTATTGGCAAAGAACCGTGCTTATCATTTGAACAAAAATCATATTGATGTTCAGTATCACTTTGTGAGAGACATGGTTGAAGAAAAGAAGGTGTTGTTGGAAAAGGTTGACACTTTGAAGAATGTTGCAGATTCATTGACAAAGTCTGTGAGCACAGAGAAGTTCTCCTGGTGTAATGGGCATTGTTGCCCTAGATTGTTGACTATGTAATCCTATGAACCCCTATATGCAAAGAAAACAACAAGTGGGAGAATGTTGGGTATGTGTTATATTATTTGCATGTGTGTGTGTTTGTGCATTAGATTAGACAATTGCGTCTGACGATCCCATCTTTCTTCGATTTTTGTGTCGTGTGCACCGAGCGCTTTCTTGGTAGGGGTCCCAGGGGGGGAGGATTTTTTTCCCCCCTGATTACGCACAATGTTTAGTTCTAGGTAGTAGCTCGGAGATGACGAGGTTTGGGGCAACGCCCCGCAATTTTTTTGGGCAGTTTTTGCTATTTTAGCGGGTTTTTTTGTTTTTAGTGGTTTTCTAAATTAATCTCAAATTAAGGGATTAGGGTTTGGGTAGCTACATAATACCTAAAATATTGTATATATTGTATTGTGAATGGTGAAATTAATACAATGAATATTTGAAAGGTGCGGCACCAAGAAAGGTTTGTTTTCTCCCGATTAATGGTTTCCAGCGTAAATCTTTGTGTACTGTGTTTATGAGTCATTGATTAATTTCTATTTTTCTTAAGAATCTGTATGCATTGCTTTACTTCACAGGTTTAAAACTTAAAATACCCCCCTCCTCTAACTCGAACTTAGGAGATAACACATCAATGAGGATACTAACATCATCAAAGACATTTCCCCCTACGTGATTTCTAGCAAATGTTACATCATTAATTTATATCAGCTAGGAAAATCCCACAAAGGAAACATGAATCATCCCACCATAGAAACATAATAATAAAAAGGGACATAACAAAGTGATAACCCATCCAATCATCAAGTGTGTCCTCCCTGACACATCCAACACATGAGGACCATGTAGAACACCCCATCCTAGTGACACCAAAAACATACATCAACAGACTAAGTTACTAGGTAACATCAACAACAACATGAAACATGCACCTCCTACCACCATCATCTAACCCCTTGGGGGGATAGAACCATCATCCATATCCAAGATAGGCATAGATATCATACCATAATGAGATAGCATGCCCCACAACCATCAAATATGCAACCAATGGATAATCAACAAGGAAAGTACATGTGAGAAGAACATCAAACCAACAAGCACAATCATCCAACCAAGGAGAAGTCAGACTCCCCCAACCAAAGACCTCCATCGAATGATTTGATGCATGCTATCACACAAGTTGTAGGTTGGGAAAAGCCTGACCCAACCACCAAGTGGCGACAACTTTAGGACTTTATACCCAATGTCACCTCGATATAGGTCTCGCGCTTCAAAGGTGATTAGGTCACTCTAGGGAGGCGATCTCGGTGACCCTAGGGGGAATGAAAGGGGGAAATGGAAAAGGAAAGAGTGAAGCCCCTAGAGTTCAATATTCTAGATGGAAATGGAAGGGTGATAATGAGTCTTAGGTTGTTTTGAGGTTGTCAAAGCCTTGGATGAATTGTCGAGAAGTTGGTACCTGCCCGAGACACGAGGAAAACCACTATGCAGTATAATATGTTAGTTGGATCAGTAGGCTAGGCTTGTTGTCCCTGATTTGCAGTAATAAATGACAGTATATATCAGCAGTAAAACAAGTATTAAAGCTTCTAGAAATATTGCTCAAATTCAAATGAAATATGCTTGTAACAAAGTAGATAATCACTAGAGAATTTCACGATCTATAGCATGAGACCTTAGCAATTGATTATGTTTTTCATAAAATATTTATGAAGAATTATTTTCAGCCTTATGTCTATAGGAAAAATTTTGTCACAACAATGAAATCAGCCACTAAAACTTGCAAAGAAACCACTCAAAAATTATATTAAAGAAAGTAGAATAAATTGGCAAATTCTTAGCAACTTTTGATGGTGAAATCACAAGTTATGAGTAACTTTATGTTAGGGTTTCTACAGTGAAATTACCATCCTTATGGATATATCAAAACAAGACTTATTTCAGAATACTTATCCAATCAAAGCATCCCCTAGTTAGCTCAATAAGTGCACCTAGGTTAGTAGAAGGTTAGGGCAGGTTTTTAGGCCTTGTCTAGGGTTAGTTTAGGAGCAAATTAGGGTTAGTAGGATAGGGTTAGAGAAGCCCTAATGGATGTAGGTTAGTTTTACTACAAAATCAATAGATTTTGGTTCAAAGGGGATTCCTTAATGAGGCAAGTTAGCTCAAGGATAGGGGAACAAAACTCAAGTGAGAGAAGACCAAAACTTGGAACTTTCACGTTTCCCAATGCATCAATTTATGTCTCCAATGCAAGATCAGTACCTTTAGTTATGGATTAATGGGGTCTTAAATAAATATCTAGGACTACTAAACCCTTGGGGGTGTAAATCGTCTTACTTCCCAAGGTACGTAGCCTAGATAGGGTTTGAAATTAAGGGGTGTAAATACTCTTACATCCTCAACGAAACCATTGCAAACAACTTTATAAGCTTGATAATTATGGTGGAAACTAGGATAGGGGTGTATATCCTTATACTCCCTATCTACCCTTATCCAAAACAACCTTAAATTGAATTTCCAATGATAATAAAAAAGTAAAGAACCATACCAATCCAAGAAAATCCTTTAACATGCCAAAGTAAACCTCCACAATAAGCTAGAAGTGACCTCCAAGAGATGGTGCATCATCATCATCAATAACCATAACCCAAAGACATCAATCCATATCACAATAGGAAAAATACTCCAAGTGTAGAGAAAATTTCAGTCCAAGTACTTCTCCAATATGGGAGAGTTATGTCAAAATGAGATCTTATGATCTCTTATTTATAAAATGTCACTAAGATAGTTTGTCCACATAATATTAGGGTAAACCACAAGACTAGGGGTCAAAAACTCTAATATTTCCCATTTTACAAAGAAATATTAAACAATTCACTTTAATTTCACTTTTTGCACAAATAAAACCCTAGTTTATAAAGATGTCACCCCTTTACGGGATGTTTTGGCACTAGGAGAAGGTCATTGGTGATGGAGGAGTGTAGAAAGGCTTCCCAAAGACACATGTCAAGCATCCAAGTCACTTCCTTCATGGTCAAAACCTCAAACCCCTCAAAACGTCCTTGTGCCAATGCATATCAACCTCACCAACAAACCCTAACCCCCCTGGGTGACACCATGCCTCTAGCCTATAAAGGTGACATTTTGCCTCTCCTAGGAAAAACATTTGGCATGTGGGGGATAGGTCATGTTTTCCAAGTCATATTATAGGCCTCCAAATTTTGATCTCTCTCATCTAGAATGTGGGCCCTTGGCATCCACTTGTGGATTCAATCCCCATGGAAGCCCAATCTAGGCTTGTTCCTCCAAAAGTTTCCACCAACTAGGTCGCAAAGAAAAATAAGCATGCCCTACAGGGATATTAAGTCAAAATATCATGATAAGTAAATCAAGTCAATAAATGTGCCACTTAAGCATGTGTATCAAATATTACCACGTCAAACAATTAATTGCTCAAAGACATTATGTGACTTGTCAAGCTTGAATATGGGAGGGTTGACGAGGTGTCATATTGGGTAGATCTTTCCCTAGGTCAAGGAGTGTTTCCAAGAGATTCCTCTCTAAGCCATGTAAAGTGGGTGAAGTGGTTAGAGTCAATACTAAATTGGCATGGGGTTCATGACATACAAGGGGTTGTAGTGTCTTATTCATGGGTGCCTTTGTAGAGGGTCTGTGGCACCTTCGTTTGCAATGCAATTTTTCCAAGCCCATCATTTTTTCCATTCTTTATTTATTTCATCATTTAAGGACAATTTGAAGGCCATTGTCCTAGAGTGGTGTCTAGATAATGATAATTTCACTCACAAATACATAGTGGAAATGATAAAGTTGGCTCATGATGATATCCCCTTTATCTCATCCATTCAACTAAGAGCCATTACCCTGGCTTGGTGACCAAATTATGTTAATGTCGTACCACTAAATATTCATGATCATGATAGGTTGGCTTGTGTTTAGACCTCCTATCCTCCAACTAACCCCTTAAGCATTCTTAGTCATTATTCTTGTGAGTCCCCTTTTTCTTATAGATAAGTGTTTTATTGCTTTCTTGGAAGATTCCATGGGAGAAGCATCTGGAAGGTTTATATATAGGATTTTATCTTTTTCCCAACAACAATCCCTCTGGTCCTTCATCCCCTTCTTTCAATAGAATGAGGGACAACCCCTTCTTGGGTCAATACACCCTAAAATTCCAAGAGAAAAGGAAATGGGGGAAATAGTGATGGAAAGTGACAAGTATGGTTGGGAACAATATGATGGCTCATTAAGGGAGTTCCTAGTAGCAAATACATTCCCAAGAAATACAACTTACTAGGGAAAAATGTCAACCACCAAGGTGAAGCGGGGAAAAAGGAATAATTTCCAAGCATATATCATGAAATCTAAAGCAGTATAAGATATAACATACTCAAATTCCTCAAATATTGAAATGATACTCACCATAATACTTGAATTGTACCTTATGGAGCAAGGCCCACTGCCTCTCGAAAGCCAGCTGATGTGGTGGATGCCATTTGAAAATCTATGACCTCTGTGGTGGTGAGAAGGGTCTCCATCTGTGAAAAAGGATATTGCTAGTCATGTAGTCTCTTAGCACTCCATATATACAACTTGAGGGCCTCGAGACATAATCTCCTTAGTTATCCACAAAATTGGGATAACATATGGCTCCTAATTGGGGACATGTGCTCGTTGTAGAGTGCTTGAGAACCACAACATATCCTAGTAGACATGTGCCTTCCAAAACTCATAAAAAAGGATCAAATCATATAGGGTGGTGCTATCACCCTTTTATTCATATATAAAATCCAAAATGAAAGCTAATATAGAAAAGAAAAAATTTGACATTTTTTCAAAAATTTCTAAACTAAGCATGAAATCAATATGCAAGTAGAGAAAAATGAAAATGAAATGCATCTAAACTACTATGAGCAATCAGGATGAAAATATAGGAAATCAAATGACCTACCTACTTACCTAGAGCCTTGGGGCCCTGAAGATCTGGTGATAGGTGATGTTAGGTGAAGTCATACAACTAGTGCAACCACATGTTCATCATTTCATCAAGATATCTTCCCTTGTGCTCAATCATGTGAAACAACAAAGATAAGTCCAACACATAATAATCATGAGCATAAGTAGACACATAATCCATCATGAAATGAAACTCATGGAGATGGGTGGGAGGGAGGAAATCCTGCTGGAAAGAGGAACCATCATCCCGATCATCCTGCAAGAAATTGTAGCCACAAGCCTAATCAATCCATTTATGAAGAGGGATACCATATGTAGATGATGGCTCATCTTCATATTCACTCAGAAAATCACTTCTTCTTGAAGGTTGAGACAGTATGAGAAATCCCAAAGAAACCTATTGGTTTCCCATAAAAGTGGAAATAGGGTAAGGGACAACCTCTCATCTAGAGAAAAACTCCTCCCTTGGACTTTAGAAACATCACTTCTTCATTTGAAAATCTTTTCCCAAAATCTCAACATGAAAGTATTTTCGTTTGGTAGTGCGGTCCTTGGAATGCTTTGGGCTGGCCATGACCTAGTGTTTATCAAAATATGAGCACAACAAATGAAAATCCTCATGGAAAAAGTTTGCATCCTCAAAAGGGTATGTATCAAGGGATGACAGAAGATCATCCTGAGTATGCTACAACAAGTTATACTCGAAGGGGAAAAACAAATTTGTAACCATATCATCACTAGGATTCCAAATATATGAATCATACATGCCTGACGACCAATCCTCTGATAATGACACCCCCTCTTCCTAAGAGGTACTCTCAATTTTATAAATGGGGTCTCTATCAAAATTGAGACATCTAAGATCCCATCTGCATTTGTCAGTCTATATGAACGTTTCTATAGGATCATCAACCATATCAAAGGGTACTTTCATAATACCATCAGTATGAATGAAAATGACCATCTTTTCATCTTCATGTGCAGGAGGAGTAGAGGAACGAACGTATTCAACTAGATCTTCAAATTCTTCATCATCGAGACTGATCGCTTCTTCAATATTACATGCAGGAGGAAAATAAGCTTGGACAACCTCGCCTTCATCAAGCGGGACCAAAGATAGTGGTGCCTCAATATATTTTGTTTTATCATAATTATTCTTTCTTCTTATGGACACACCCCTCCATCGCCTCTTCATCACAAGAGGATTGATCCTTAGTGCATAGTTCTTTGCTTTATTTTCTTCAAGGGGATCTGTCATATCTAAGGTTTCCTCCGACATATCCAATGTTTCCTCCGATACTTCTTCACTTTCGAGGTCATGCAATAAGGTATCATCAAGGTCTTCAAAAGGTTCCAACTCATCATGTTCTCTTCTTGATGCCTTTCTTCATATATATGTTCTTAGAACACTTCTTCATCCTCATGGGCAATAAATAACTCTCTTATGTGTTTCATCATTTCTTTAGCAGCTTATTAGTAACCTTCTCCTTTTCCATCTGTAAAAATTCCATCGTTGAGTCACAATAGGTTCTGAATGAGGGTTCATCCCATGGTGCCATAATTTAACTGACTGAAAAGACACCTCAAAGGAGTCATCAGGTGAGATTAAGTCTCACAAAAGGAGGAAAGGGGAAAGAGGGAAAGGTGGGTTCGTGGAAGGTGGAGTCGCCAAATGAACTTCAAGGAGAGTTCATCAAGGGTGGAAAGGGAACATTCCTTGGGTGGATTTTCTAGACAAGCTAAGGGATAAAGGATTCAAAATATCTTGCCAAAGTGTTGTTAGGATTCCTAAGAGGATTCAAAATCCTACCCGACAAATACACCAAAATGTTATTGCACAAGTTTTGGGTTGGGAAAATCCCGACCTAACCACCAAGTGGTGACAAATTTAGGACATTATACCCAATGTCACCTTGATATAAGTCATGTGCTTCAAGGGTGACTGGGTCACTCTAGGGAGGCGATCCCGGTGACCCTAGGGGAAATGGAAGGGGGAAACAAAAAATGAAAGAGTGAATCCCCTAGAGGTCAGTATTCTAGATGGAAAAGGAAGGGTGATAACGAGTCTTAGGTTTTTTTTAGGTTTCCAAATCCTTGGATGAATTTTCGAGAAGTTGGTACTTACCCAAGATACAAGGAAAACCACTATGCAGTATAATATGTTAGTTAGATTAACATAATAGGATTTATGTCCCTGATTTGCAGCAATAAATCACAGTATATATCAGTATTAAAACAAGTACTAAATCTTCTATAAATGTTGCTCAAATTCAAATGAAATATGCTTGTAAGAAAGTAGATAATCACTAGAGAATTTGACGATCCATAGCATGACACTTTATCAATTGATTATGGCTCTCATAAACAATGTATGCATAAGTATTTTACAGCCTTATGGCCGTAGGGAAATTGTTGTGACAGAAGTCAAATCAGCCACTAAAACTTGCAAAGAAACCACTCAAAAATTATATTAAAGCAAGTAGAATAAATTGGCAAATTCTTAGCAACTTTTGATGGTAAAATCACAAGTTATGAGTAACTTTATGCTAGGGTTTCTGCAGTGAAATTACTAGCCTTATGGCTGTAGCAAAACAAGACTTATTGAAGAAAAATTATCCAATCAAATCAGCCCCTATTTAGCCCAATAAGTGCGCCTAGGTTAGTAGAAGGTTAGGGCAGGTTTTTAGGCCTAGTCTAGGGTTAGTTTAGGAGAAAATTAGGGTTAGTATGATAGGGTTATAGCAACCCTAATGGATGTAGGTTAGTTTTAATATAGAAGCAATATATTGTGGTTGAAATGGTACGCCTCAATGAGGTAAGGTAGCTCAAGGCTAGGGGAACACAACTCAAGTGAGAGAAGACCTAATCTTGAAACTTTCATGTTTCCCAATGCAACAATTTATGTTTCCAATGCAATATTAATGCCTTTATCTATGGGTTAATGGGGTCTTAAAGAAAGATATAGGACTACTAATCCCTTGGGGGTGTAAATCCTCTTACTTCCTAGGGTAAGTAGCCTATCTAGGGTATGAAATTGAGGGGTGTAAATCCTCTTACTTCCTCAACAAAACCCTTACAAACAAATTTATAAGCTTGATAATTATGGTGGAAAATATGATAGGGGTGTATATACTTATACTCCCTATCTAGCCTTATCCAAAACAACCTTAACTTGAATTACTAACGATAATAACAAAGTAAAGAACCATACCAATCCAAGAAAATACTTTAACCTGCCAAAGTAAACCTCCACAATAAGATAGAAGTGACCTCCAAGATATGGTTCATCCTCATCATCAATAAGCATAACCCAAAGACATCAATCCATGGCACAAGAGGAAAAATACTCCAAGTGTAGTGAAAATTTCAGTCCAAGTACTTCTCCAAGATGGGAGAGTTATGTCAAAATGAGATATTATGATATCTTATTTATAAAATGTCACTAAGATAGTTTGTCCACATAATATTAGGTTAAACCACAATACTAGGGGTAAAAACCCTAATATTTCCCCTTTTACAAAGTATTATTAAACAATTCACTTTAATTTCACTTTTTGCACAAAGAAAACCCTAGTTTATAAAGACGTCACCCCTTTAGGGGACGTTTTGGCACTAGAAGAAGGTCGTTGGTGATGGAGGAGTGTAGAAAGGCTTCCCAAAGCCACATGTCAAGAATCCAAGTCACTTCCTTCATGGTCAAAGCCTCAAACCCCTCAAAACGTCGTTGTGCCAATGCATATCAACCTCACCACCAAACCTTAACCCCCCCAGGTGACATCATGCCTCTAAAGGAGACATTTTACCTCTCCTAGGAAAAATGTTTGGCATGTGGGGGTCAGGTTATGTTGTACAAGTCATCTTCTAGGCCTCAAAAGTTTGATCTCTTTCATCTAACATGTGGGCCCTTGGCATCCACATGTGGGCTTCAAGCCCCATGGAAGCCCAAGCTAGGCTTGTTCCATCAAAATTGTCCACCAACTTGGTCCTACAAAGAAAAATAAGCACACCCTCCAAGGATCTCAAGTCAAAATATCATGATAATAAAATCAAGTCAATAAATGAGCCACCTAAGCATGTGTATCAAAGATTACCATGTCAAACAATTAAGTTCTCAAAGACATTATGCGACTTGTCAGTCTTGAATATGGGAGGGTTGACGAGGTGTCCTATTGGGTATATCTTTCCCTAGGTCAAGGAGTGTTTCCAATATATCCCTCTCTAAGACATGTAAAGTGGGTGAATTGGTTAGGGTCAAGACTCAATGGGCATGGGGTTCATGACATACAAGGGGTTGTAGTGTCTCGTTCATGGGTTCCTTTGTAGAGGGTGTGTGGCACCTTCATTTGTAATGCAATTTTTCCAAGCCCATTGTTTTTTCCATTCTTTGTTTCTTTCAGAATTTAAGGACAATTTGAAGGCCATTTTCCTGGCATGGTGTCCAGATAATGATAGTGTCACTCACAAATACCCAGTGGAAATGAGAAGGCTAGCTCGTGTTGAGCCCCCTTTCTCTCAGCCACGCAACTGAGAGCCATTACCCTAGCTTGGTGACCATATAATGGTAATGTCATACCACTAACTATTCATGATCATGATAGGTCGTCTCATGATGATACCTCCTATCCTCCAACTAACCCTTTAAGTATTATTAATCATTATTCTTGTGGTTCCCCTTTTTCTTACAAATAAACATTTTATTTCTTTCTTGGGGGATTCCTCGTGCGAAGCATATGGAAGGTTTATATATAGGCTTTTATCTTGGAGTTCCTAGTAGCAAACCTATTCCCAAGGAAGACCACTTACTAGGGAACAATGTCAACCACCAAGGTGAAGTAGGGAAGAAGGCATAATTTCCAAGCATATATCATGAAATCTAAAGCAGTCTAAGATACAACATACTCAAATGACTCAAATATTGAAATGATACTCACCATAATACCTAACTTGTACCTCATGGAGAAAGGCCCATTGCCTCTCAGAAGCCAGCTAGTGTGGTGGATGCCATCTAAAAATCTATGGCCTTTGTGGTGGTGAGAAGGGTCTCCATCTGTGCAAAAGGATATTGCTAGTCATGTAGTCTCTCGGCACTCCATATATGAAACCTGAGGGCCTTGATACATAATCTCCTTAGTTATCCACAAAATGGGGATAACAATTCCAAGAAGAGAAGGGGATCCAAGAGTACTAACAAAAAATCTCCATAAATGTGATGAAAATCACAATATGGAGACTCATACAATATGAGGTATAACAAGGCTCATTATCATGCTTTACATATATATTTGAGCAATTTTTCTTTGCAAACATCAACCAAGGAATTTATTGCATCATATTTATTACAAACAAGACTCGAGAGCATTCATTTCTAACTAATGTCCATCAACAAATCTCCATCAAAGAAGAAGAGTACCACCAACAAATCTCCATCAATGTGATGAAAATCGCAATGTGGAGCCCCATATGATATGAGGTGTAACAAGGTTCATTACCATGCATTACATAGATAGATTTGAGCAATTTTTCTTTGCAAACATCAACCAAGGATTTTGTTGCTTCATATTTATTACAAATAAGACTTGAGAGCATTCAATTCTAACTAAGTAACTCTCAAGAGACTCTGCAAATAAGGAACAAAGCAAGATTCCAAAGGGAAACATAAATAAGAACCTAATGTTCACAATATCAATCTTATTCTTCCTACCCTACTCTACATAGAGGATGAAAATATGCATGTGAAAGTGAAATCAAACAACCAATGCATCATCTCATCAAGAATATAAGATCTTCCCTTATGTTTGGTCATAAAGTAAAACAAAGATATGTCAAGCATCATGTACACATATGTTGGAATCTCCATCATTTCTTGGATAGAAATGTAACTGAGCTCCTACACATGGAAAAAAACACTAGGATCTGTTGATTAATTGGGTTGGTTGTCATTGATGTCAACCCTTGAAGAAAGTCTGGTAGTGAATTATGGTAGCACAAAGGTTTGGGTAATGGACCCAAATTTGTTTGATGGATAATAGTATGATTTTTTATATATTTGTAGGTAAAACTATTATAGATGGATAGTACATGTCATGCCATTTTCGGAGGCATGTGGAATATCACATAACACCTCACAATTAGAGAGTTATGGCCATGTGAAGTTGGAGAACCCTCATGATTCATCTAGAAGCCCCAAAAGGTCAAAGTAGTCAAAGTGTTTGCAAAGAAGAAATTATTTAAATAATAAAGTGAAGTGATGAGTGTACTATAAGTCAAAGAGGATGCAAAGAAATTATTTAAATAATAAAGTTAATGTAGAACTTACTAATTATGGAAAGTGGTTAAGTGGACAAGTGGTTATAAGTGGGTTAACCCTAAAATAAGGAAAGTGGGTTAAGATGGTTAGAAGGTAACCCCTTGAGGAAGCTACATAAAAGTATAAATAACAGGCAAGGGTCTCTCATTCAAATCACACATGAATATCATTGAATATCTATTTTTGTGAAAGGTTATTTGGGCAGGTATTATTGATAGAGAAAAAATGCAGCAGAAAAAGTGCGGCAAAAAAAGTGCAGCAAAAAAAGTGCGGCGGAAAAATCGCTGCAGGAAAACCGTAGCAGAAAAATCACAGAAGTGGATTCGCGGCAATAGAACACTACAAGAAGAAAAAAAAGGGTACGATTCTCATATGTGTAGTGTTTAATTTATGAATCAAGTTGAGGGTTTTCCTTGTAAATACTTTGGATGCCTTCTTGGGAGTTTATGGCTTGTTGTAGAGTTGATCTGAGGCATATCTACTAAAGTTTAATATTGGTTCATGTTTGAGGGATTTTGGTTGAGGTATGTTGTTGAATTTATTGGTGCAGATAGATGTTGTATAACAGTGAGGTTCTAGCACATGGTTTGAGGTACAGACTTGTGGTATAGTGTTTGAGGTATATGTGATCAAATCATATTTGGATGATGAAATTGATGAGGGATTTTGGTTGAGGTACATGTTGGGTACATGGTTGAGACAAGTAGTTAATGAGTTGGCACATACATGATGTGTATATTTGATGATGTTGGTACATCTTGATGAGTCATAGTTGATGTGTAGTTGATGCATGATTGGTACATACTTGGTACATGGTTGGAGGTACTTGTTAATAGTATTGTTGACACATGGTTTATGGATGGTGTAGCATACTCATCTTGGTATATTATTAGAAACACATATTGATCTTGGTGATGATTATGAGTTGTTCTAATATGCTTGGTTGATGCACATCTTGGTGATATTCTGCATATGGTTGAGAGTTGTCTTGGTGATTGATCTTGGTGAGTAGATCTGATTTGGTTGATAAGATTGATGAGATAGGTTGTTGTGATAGGTTTTTTGGACAGGTTGTTATGACAGGTTATTTGTACATGTTTGGTGCATGCTGGATGCATTTGTTTATGGTATAGGTTGAGGTACAGGTTGATGTATGGTACATGTTGGCACATGTTTTTGGTACAGGTTGTTACAGGTTGTTTGGTGTAGGTTGATTGGTACAAGTTTACAGTAGTATATCTCACAGTAATAGTGTGACAGTGGTACCATCATTCTACTTATATTCCAAGGCGGTTAGACGAGGCAAGGAAAAACGGTTGTAGCCACCTTCTGGCTGTATCTGGAGAACATAGGGGGTTGTAGCCTCCTTTTGGTTGTAGCCAGAGAATTGGGGAGTTGGAGCTTCCCTCAGGTTGTAGCCTGAGAAACTAGGGGGTTAGAGCCTCCTTCCAGTTGTAGCTGGAAAACAAAGGAAGTTGGTGCTTCCATTGAATGTAATTCTTAAATACATATAAGAAATTTTTTTATGTGGTTTTCTCCTGCTTTGGGTTTCCACGTAAAACATTGGTGTACTATGTATGTGTGTGATTTCTCATTTGTTCATTGTTTATTTACTCTGGAACTATTGGATGATAATGGTACATTGATATAACACTTGCATTTTATGGTGAAAAGGGATTAAATTTCTCTATTACTGACTCACCCCCTGTCTCAGTAATCGAACAATTGGTATCAGAGTCGGTTCCTTTAGGAAACCGTTTAACCACTGGAAGGAGATCATGGATTATTCCGAGAATGGAGTACCAATGTTTAATGGTCATAATGGTTTTAAGTATCAGATGTGGAGAAAAAGGACGAAAGTATTTTTACAGGCATAGGGACATTATATTTGGCTATCAGTTGTTACAGGATATGATAGTTCAAAAAGGGAAAAGACTATAGCTAAGAAGGAATTGAAGAAGAATAAAAAAATAGCAATGGATTTCATCTGGGAAGGATTACCTAATTCGGTAAGAGAAAAGGTTGGTAAATGTTCATTAGCCAAAGAAATTTGGGATAAGTTACATGACATATATTCTTCACCCATCGTAGATTCAAAAAATGCCAAAGAAGATGCAGATAAAGATCAAGAAGAATTGTGTTCATCATGTCAAACAGATTTAGAAGATGAAGAGTACATAATCACCAAAGGTATGTTGTTTTTCTTTAATTGTGAAAAACGTGGACATCTTGAAATATAATGCCATGAAGGAAATGAGACAAAAAAACTAATTGAAAAGGAAGACAATTATGAAGCAAAATTGATTAGTACTTTAGATGAACTAAGAGAACAAAACAAGTCACTCAAGAAAGAATTGATGAAACAAAAGAAAAGTGTTCACATTTTTGAAGAATCCCAACAGGTCATCGAGAACTTAAGAACTCAGCTAGAAGAAGTCAGAAAGATTGAAGAAAATCTTGAATATCAAAAGCCGTATTTGGAAGCCAACATAGAAGCACATAAGTTAGAAGCAAAAATGAGAGAGAAGATATTGACAGATCATATTAAGGAAATAACTAACGATCTAAACCATCTTGAGGTAGAGTTTGGTCAAGAAGAGAAAAGACTTGAAGAATAAATAATCACATTAAAAATTCATATTGAAGAAGAGAAAAGAACAGAAGTCATGAAGTCTCAGATAATGAAGAAAGAAGAAGAGGTTGAGAAGCTTGAAGAAGAAGTTGTCACATTGAGAATTAAAATCGTCAAGCTCAATAAGAACGTTGAAGAGATAGAAACATCCACATTAGTTATAGAGAATGAAGAGAAGCACTCTAGGTTGCTAGAAAAGAAGAATGAAGAAAATAGAAAGAGTTATGCAGAAGTACTCAAATGAAGGAATCATGGTCAACCAGAATCTAAGAAAACTATTGAAGATACATCTTCAAGAAGACAATCCATGTTCAAGCCACAAATAAGCTTCAATCATGATCATGATCAGTCAAGGCAAAAATTTAGAAGGACTACGCCACAAAGAAGATCATTCACTCCCACGTATGCAAATTTATTTTATGGTCATTGTTTTTATTGTACTAACTTTGATCCGAATTTATGTAGGAATGCAACAAAATACACAAATAACCATGAATACAAATATGCAGTCGAAATAACACTTCATTTCATTAATATCAAAGAATTGAAATTTGTTTACAGACAAAATAGAAATTAACTCGCTAGGGCGTTGGTAGCTTATCCCTGAGAAGAGATGTGGATTCTATAGGCCTATGATATGTATGTTACATTGAGGCTCGAATTCCTATATGTTCTTGAGAAACAATGGAAACCCTAAACATCCACAAACCTAACCCTAGGAGATGAAATGCCAGAATATGGGCCCCATCGAGGTAAATTGGTACATCAATTTCCCAGGGTCGTAACTTTGGCATACTATCTCTATTTGACACATATGATAAATCATTAGAAAGATCTATTCAAGGACTACAAGTGTTGACATCAAATAGTGTGTCTTAGAATGCAGTATTATTTGCCAACCGAACCATGCCCAAAAAAACGTCGTTTAGGGCCTCAAAATGGCTCCGGAAATTCAGGACCCGAAAAAACTGCAAAAAATAGTAAATTGTGCTACAATTAAGGAAACTAAAAAACTGAAAGAAACAATGGTGGGGGTCCAAGTGGAATAGGAAAATGGCCACCAATATCCACCTGGATCATTCCTCCCCCCTTAGGAAGCAATTGTCCCCATTGCCTTGAGTTCCTCCATGAGATGAGGAAACTTCTTCTAAACTTGGTCCCTGGTGAGCCACTTGTCATGGTGAAGGAGTTGGCCTAATTTGACAAATCGATATAGTTGGATCCTCTACTGGTGGGTGTTCTTGATCTGTGTGTCCATAATATGATTAGTTGTGTCTTTTTCCATGCAGTCTGGGTATAAATCTGTTGGCATGAGTTGTTCTGCCATGTCAGATGTGTCCAGTATAGGTGGAAAGTAAGGTCGAAGGCAGTCCACATTGAACACTGGGTGTAGAACAAGGAATGGTGGCATAATGAGCTCAAAGGAATTTTCCCCTACAACCTTGGTGTATGGCCCATATCGGAGTGGGTGAAGCTTGTGGTGGAGTCCAGCAAGGTGCCCCTTCTGCAAATGTATCCAAACTTTGTTGCCCACTTGGAAGTTGTCTTGCACCCGATGTTGATCATGTCATTGCTTGTACTTAGCATTGGCTTTGTCCAATATGTCATGAACCTAATGGTGAATGTGTTGAATGTTCTCAATGAAGTTGTTTTCCTTGGCCGCTTCAAACTGGACATGAGCCGAAGCAGCTTGAGTAGCTGCAAATGGTATGGCTACGTCAATGAGACATAGTGGTTGGAATCCCAAGCCCACTAGAAAGGGGTTGTGGTCAGTTGAGTTGTGGAGGTCCTGGTTATAGCTATGTTGTACATAGGGGAGGCTCTCATCCCATGTGCATGGATGCTTTGAGTTGTACATGCACAAAATGTGTACAATAATCATGTTGACGACCTTTGTCTGGCCATCCGTTTGGGTATGGAAAGTTGTGGACTTGGTGAGCTTGGTGTCCAGCATTGACTAGAGGATGAACCAAAATGTACTAAGGAACCCGTTGTCCCGATATGAGATGATAGACTATGGGATCCCAAAGTGTACCCACACTTGTTCAAAGAAGAGTTTAGCAGTGGCTTCTGCTATGATATTCTTCTTGTAGGCCACTAGAATGGCCATCTTCGAGAATCTATCGACGACCACGAAAACACAGTCATTTCCATGCTTAGTAGAAGGAAGGCCCGACATGTAATCCATGGAGATGGATTTCCAAGTTTGACTGGGGGTAGGCAGTGGAGTATAGATGCCTTGCTTCTTGATGGTCGGTTTGGCAATGGCACAGGTAGTGCAGGATCTGATGTACTTCCCGACATCATGTCGAAGGTTTGGCCAATAGAAATACTTTTGTAGTACTGCCAATGTTTTCTCAACCTCGAAATGCCTAGCTACCCGACTATAGTGCGCTTCCCAAATCATCTTGGCACGCTCGCTCGAAGGAACACAAAGGTGTCCCAGGAGACATAGTAGTGCATCTTGGAGGTGAAAGTTTGGAACTCGATTACCCTCCAAGAGCATCTTGTATGTGTGGCCAAAATATGGATCACTCTTATAAATAAGCGGCCAATCAGAAGTCTCGTTCCCACAAGATTTGAGTACGGTGGTTATCGCTACGATCGGTGGTCGGCTGAGGAAGTCTACAACATTATTGGTGTTTCCCTTCTTGTACTTTATGTTCAAATGAAACTGTTGCATATATGTGGACCACTTATGATGGTGATCATTTTCTAACTTCCCTTGTGTCTATATGAACTGCAACAGTTGGTGGTCTATGTGGATGATCGTTTCCTTCCCCAAAATGTAATTCTTCCATTGTCGGCAAGCCTACACAATGGAATACATTTCTTTGTCATAAGTGGGATACTGTAGGGACTTTGTCGGGCAATGTCTCACTGTGATATGCCATTGGATCTCCCTATTCAGTAAGAACTTCCCCAATAGCATAGTCAGAGGCATTTGTCTCGATCTCAAATGGTTGTAGCAAGTCTAGTAATGTGAGCACCGGGGCACATCAGAGGTGATGTTTCAATTCTACGGACGCCTTCTGTTGAGATTCCGACCAAAAGAATTTTTCTTTCACTCCTCCCTTGGTGACTTGACTCAAGGGCCAAGTGATATGAGAGAATCCCAACATGAACCTGCAGTAGAAATTAGCAAGACCTGGAAAGTGGCGAAGCTCTGTTAGAGTGGTCAGGGCTAGACAATTCCGAGTGACTTGGATCTTGGTTGGATCCACATGCACCCCACGCTCATCAATAATGTATCCTAGATACTGAACCTAGGTCATGCCAAAACTTCACTTCTCCAAATTGGCACACAACTTGTGTTTACGCAGTGTTTGGAGGAACTATCAGATGTGGTGGAGGTGCTCTTCCCAAGTCTGGTTGAAGATTAGGATGTCATTCAAATACACTACTACAAATGAGTTGGTGAATGGCCGCAATATGTCGTCCATCAGCCTCATGAAGGTTGCGGGAGCATTCGTCAACCTAAAAGGCATGACCAACCATTCAAAAAGGCCCTCCTTGGCTTTGAAGGCAGTGTTCCATACATCGGATAGTTCAATTGGTACCTGGTGATACCTGGACTTCAATTCGATCTTGTTGAAATATTTCGCTCCTTTGAGTTGGTACAAAAGGCCATCAATCCATGGGATCATGTACCTATTTCGGACAGTGATCTTGTTCAACACCCGATAGTCAATACAGAGTCTCCAAGTCCCATCCTTCTTCTGCACAAACATGATCGAGCTCCCATAGGGCGATGAACTTGGTCGGATATGACATTTCTAAAACAACTCCTAAATATGCCTCTTGATTTCATCATTCTTCAGAACAGAGCGTCAATAGATTGGTCCATTGGGTAGTGGCGCACCTGGGGTCAGATCGATGGGGTGCTTGACCTTACAGTGCAGAGGCACCTCTGTGAGTGAGTTGAAGATGTCTCGGTACTCCTCCATGACCTTGTCCATTTGTTTTTGTCGTGAAGAGGAGCCCTATATGGAGGTCATGGCCACAATATTCTTCTTTTCCTGAGGGTGGATCATCAAGAAAACAATTTTTTTGGTTTTGGAAATGAGCTTACTACATTGTTTTGCAGTAACCAAAGAGATAGCGACAGGAAGTGGTACCTCCGGTATCTTGTACAATTTATTTCCCAAGGTAACAATAACAGCGTGTGGTCAAGACTCATACACAACATGTCACTTCCACAAGTATGGTTGGCCTAATAATACATCACAAACATCAAGAAGAGTAATGTCACATAATACCTCATTGGTGAAGGGCTTGATGTTGTAGGGAAGATGACACTGCTGGCTGACGCGGAGATCTCGTCCTTGGTGAAGCCACCTGATGGTGTACGGATGTGGGTGTGTTGTGGTAGGAAATCCCAACCGCTTTACGACCTCTACCAAAATGAGGTTCTTTTAGCTCCCACTATCGACAATGAACTGTAGCAGGGAACCCTTTACCCACATCTGGGAGTGGAAGAGACGCTCCTCCTCCTCTGGATCTTTCAATTCTTCCTTTTGGATCTTCATGGTGGCAACAGTGGTGTTGGGCTCCACATCAATAATATGCTTCCCTCTATCATTCCCCTTCTCGGGTTCTGATTCAGTGTCAGAGCATGTATCTGATTCATAATCCCTCATCTCGGCCACCAGTGATTGTTTGGCTCGACACTCACGTGTGTTGTGAGTGGAGCTCTTATGGAACTCACACCACTTTCCCATGTCCTTCTTCGGCTTCGTGGTATTTTTCTTTTCTTGCGACTTCGGTAGGTTGTCTTGAGCCACCATGCCTTGGATTTGTCCTTTGTTCTATGGTTTGGGGGCACCTTTCACTTGCTTTTGATTTGCAGATTCAAAGTCTCGCTTCTTCTATTTGAATTTCTGCTCAATCTTGGAAGCATACCGGTATGTCGTACCAAGCGAGGAGATGTTAAGGAACTCCATTTCCTCCTAAATGTATCTATGTAGAAAATTATGGTACTTCAGGACCAAATGTTTCTCCGAATATTTGATACCCAACTTTGTGTGCAGGGTATGGAACAGATTCGTCATCTCATGCACATCTTGATCCCTTTGTTGTTGCATCGAAGTCCATTGTATGTACTTGTTCTCATATCTCCCCACGGGACAATATTGTTCCTTGATGGAATATAAAAAATAATTCCAAGTGGGTATGACTGAGAATAGAGAGGGTTCCTCCTCGTCCTTTTTCTCACAGTAGTTTTCCCACCAGTCCTTGACATGGGGGGTGGCTTTGAGTAGTGAAAAAAATAATATTCTCCCAGTCGGAAAAGTCATGAACCGATAAATATCCTTCTAATAGATTTAACCATCTATCTATGGTGTCTGCATCTATTTGGCCATCAAATATGGGAATGTCAAAGTGTACTTGTACCTTAAAAGGGGTTGTGCCTCTAGAGTGGTTGTTGGATGCAGATGTGCTGCCAGTGGGCAATCGTTGAAGGATCTGGGCGAAGTTATCCATCATCGTGTTCCTTTGTTTTTCAAGGGCCTCCTCAAGCAATGTTTTGATAGGATCTCCTACTCCCTCGTCATTCTTTTCATCCCCCATGGGCGGCCTTCGGGGTTTGCAAGGTTGATCTTGAAAAGGTTCAACCAGATCGATCCCTAAGTCCTTATACCCTGACCTTGTTGGGGACACGCAAAGAAGGATCGAGAAAGACCAGACCGCTTTGACACCACTGATCCGAATTTATGCAGGATCGCAAAAGAATACACAAATAAACATGAATAAAAAAATGCAGTGGAAATAACACTTCATTTCCTTAATATCAAAGAATTGAAATTTGTTTACAGACATAATAGAAATTAACTAGCTAGGGCGTTGATAGCTTATCCTTGAGAAGAGATGTGGTGGCTACAGGCCTCTGAACTCTATGTTACAATGAGGCTTGAAGGCCTATATGTTATTGAGAAACATTGGAAACCCTAAACATCCGCAAACCTAACCCTAGGAGATGAAACGCCAAAATATGGGCCCCATCAGGGTAAATTGGTACATCAATTTCCTGGGGTCATAACTTTGGCATACTATCTTCGTTTGATGCATATGATACATCGTTAGAAAAATATATCCAAGGACTACAACTTCTGATAGTAAATATCATGGTCCAAAATGGACTAATATTTGTCGAGCGGACCATGCCCAAAAAAACGTCGTTTAGAGCCTCAAAATGGCTCCGAAAGTTCAGAACCTGAAAAACTGCTAAAAATAGTAAATTGTGCTACAATTAAGGAAACTGAAAAACTGAAAGAAACAATGGTGGGGGTCCAAGTGGAATAGGCGAGTGGCCACCAATATCCACATGGATCAAACTTTGGACATAAGGTTGCATATTGCAGGGATTATAAAAGAAATGTTCAAACAAGAAATGCCTATGTGGCCCCACGTAACATTGAATGTTACCAATGTCATAACTATGGACACATAGCTAGTGATTGTAGAAGCATGATCGATACTTCCATGAAAGAGAACATCGATATCATATGTAAGAAAGTATGGATAAGAAAACAAGAAGAACAGGTGAACAAAGACTAGGTCCCTGAGATTGCAAGATTGGAAATAAAACGAGATGAAGAAAATTCTACAGAGAAAAAGAAAGATGTTAGATACAGAAAGATTTGGAAAACAACCGAAAGAAAATAAGGACAAGTAAACAAGGAACAGGTTTAAGAGATTGTACTTTCAGGCATTGTAGTGAAATATTAATCCACAGACAGAAATAAAGAAGTCATAGGTCAGAGAGATGATGAATCTACTAATGAAGATTATGATGAATACACATTAGAGCAGGAATTGTTCTGAGCCATCCGACTTAGAGAAACCCAGGTAACATGAATATTAGATAGGGGGAGTCTATGCGATAGCTATGACATATCAAAGAACCATCCTTCGAGTAGCTTGCAAAGTTTGAATAGATAGATCCAGAGAAGTCGGTTAGCAGAAGTACAATCAATTGTAGTAGTGAATACTTCATGATAGTACAGTGATAAATGGGTCAACATTATGGACAGTGTGCAGTAGAGTCTTGTAAAGTATGGACAAAGATGGATTCATAAGAATACTTAGTAGGTTTAGACAGATATATGACAGTGGACGAGAGCATGGATTCATAGATTGGTTCAAAGAGTGGTTCAGAGACAAAGGAACATTATCATAATGGATGATAATTACATAGGAAATGGCTTAAACAATGCTAATGGATTCAAAATTGAAATATATTTTTTGGACACATGCAGTGCATACAACAATTCACATTCAAAATAGAGTAATGCTCAGAAACAACAATGACAAAAATTCCTACGAGCTATGGAAAAGAAGACCAGCAAATGTGAAGCACTTCAGAGTATTTGGAAGCAAATGCTACATCAAAAGAGAAGATGGCAGAATGGGAAAGCTTGACTCTCGTGTGGGAAAAGGAGTACTTGTTGGTTACTCAAGTACAAGGAAAGCATACAAGTGTTATAATCTGAGGCTGAACAAAGTTGTGGAAAGCATCAATGTAACAATTGATGAAACATGTGGACAAGAATTAAAGAAAGAAGAAAATGAATCAATGGAACAACTTTATGAAGAAGAAGCATAAGATGAAGAAGACATCTACATCGAACAATCAGAAGGATTTCAATTGTCAGAGAACGCAGATTACGTGTGAAAATTGAAGAAGGCCTTGTATGGTCTAAAACAGGCTCCTAGAGCATGGTACTTTAGACTGGATAAATATCTACAGCAGGAAGGGTTTAGAAAAGGAAGTGTAGACAACAACCTCTACATCAAGGTAACTCAAGATAGTATTTTATTAATTGAATTTTATGTTGATGATATTATTTTTGGAAGAAATGATGACATGTTAAGCCAGAAATTTGCAAAGGATATGTAGAATGAATTTGAAATGTCAATACTCATAGAACTGTCCTTCTTTCTGGGTCTTCAGATACGTCAAAAAAACCAAGGAATTTTTATTTCTCAAACTAAGTATATCAAAGAAAGGCTAAAGAGGTTCAGAATGGAAGATTGCAAACCAGTTACCACTCCTATGAAAACTAGTTGCAAGTTCAACAAAGATGATAATTCAAAGTCTACATAACAGAGTAATACAGGTCAATCATTGGTAGCTTACTATATGTGACAACATCCAGACTAGATGTAATGCAGGTAGTTGGACAGGTGTCACAATTTCAAGAAGCACCAAAGGAATCACATGTCTTAGCAATGAAGAGGATTTTCATATATCTCAAAGGAACATAAGAGTTTAGATTATGGTATCCAAAAGGAAAGGATCTATCACTTATTACCTACACATATGCATATTGGGTAGGTCTCATTGACGATCGACGAAGCACCAGTGGAGAAGCATTCTACTTGGGTGAGTGTTTAGTATCTTGGATAAGCAATAAACAATCATCGTTATCTTTATCTACACCCGAAGCAAAGTGTATTGCAGCAGTAGGATGTTGTACACAGGTTTTATGGATGAAACAAACTCTGACAGATATACAGGTTGAGTATGACAAGACCATTCCAATCTATTGTGATAATACAAGCTCCATCGGTATCTCAAAGAACACCATGATGCACTTCAAGACGAAGAAAATTCCAAGTATCACTTTCCATGGGAATAGGCTGTAGAGAAGAACATCTGAGTTGAATATGTGGGCACAAAAGAACAAGTGGTAGACATCTTTACAAAATCTCTTCCACATGAAGCCTTTGAGTATCTTCGCCAGAGACTCGAAGTAATTTCTACTCCAAAATGAATGATTTTGAAGGATTATCTTATATGTCTTATTTTTACACGAGGAAGCACCATAAAGAGGACAGTTCAGGTCGGGAGATCAATTTTAGGAAGATTTCAGTCAGGGGGAGCATCCCCAAGGACAATTCAGTTAGGGGGAGTAGCCTCAGATAGAAAGATACATTTGCCATTGATGACAAAGGGGGGGAGATTTATCATATGTAGAGCATAGAGGCATGGTTCTAGGGGGAGCGATAGTCACAGGAAAAGCATGAGTGATATGACTTCAGTATTGCATGAAATGAATTCAGTATTGCATAAGAGTGTTACCATCAATGCCAAAGGGGGATATTGTTGATTAATTGGGTTGGTTGTCATTGATGTCAATCCTTGAATAAATTCTGGTAGTGAATTCCGGTAGCACAAAGGTTTGGGTAATGGACCTAGTTTGTTTTATGGATAATGTTATGAGTTTTGATATATTTGCAGATAAAATTATTCTAGATGGATAGTATATGTCATTCCATTTTCGGTGGTATGTGGAATGTCACATAATGCCTCACGATTAGAGAGTTATGGCCATGTGAAGTTGGAGAACCCTCATGAGTCATCTAGAAGCCCCAAAAGGTCAAAGTAGTCAAAGTGTTTGCATAGAAGAAATTATTTAAATAATAAAGTGAAGTGATGAGTGTACTATAAGTCAAAGAGGATGCAAACTAAATTCTTTAAATAATAAAGTTAATTGAGAACTTACTAATTATGGAAAGTGGTTAAGTTAAGAGGACAAGTGGGTTAACCCTAAAATAAGGAAAGAGGGTTAAGATTGTTAGAAGGTAACCCCTTGAGGAAGCTACATAAAAGTATAAATAAGAGGCAAGGATATCTAATTAAAATCACACTTGAATATCATTGAATATATATTTTTTTGAAAGGTTATTTGGGCAGGTATTATTGACAGAGAAAAATTGCAGCAGAAAAAGTGTGGTAGGAAAAGTGCGGCAGAAAAATTCCAGCAGGAAAAGTGCGACAGAAAAAGTGCAGCAGAAAAAGTGCGGCAAGAAAAGTGCGGCAGAAAAAGTGCGACAAGAAAACTGCGGTAGAAAAAGTGCGGAAGGAAAACTGCAGAAGAAAAAGTGCGGCAGAAAAATCGCAGCAGGAAAAGTGCGGCAGAAAAATCATGGCAGTGGATTCGTGACAGCGAAACCGTGGCAATAGAATGCTACAAGAAGAAAAAAAAGGGTATGGTTCTCATATGTGTAGTGTTGAATTTATGAATCAAGTTGAGGGTTTGCCTTGTAAATATGTTGGATGCCCTCTTGGGAGTTTATGGTTTGTTGTAGAGTTGATCTGAGACAGATCTACTGAATTTTAATATTGGTTCATGTTTGAGGGCTTTTGGCTGAGGCATGTTGCTGAAGTTATTGGTACAAATAGAGGTTGTATAAAAATAAGGTTTTAGCACATGGTTTAAGGTACATACTTGTGGTATAGTGTTTGAGGTATATGTGATCAGATTTGGATGATGAAATTGATGAGGACTTTCAGTTGAGGTACATGTTTGGTACATGGTTGAGACAAGTAGTTGATGATTTGGCACATACATGAGGTGTATAGTTGATGATGTTGGTACATCTTGATGAGTCATAGTTGATGTGTAGTTTATGCATGATTGGTACATACTTGATACATGGTTGGAGGTACTTGTTAGTAGTATTGTTGACACATGGTTTATGGATGATGTAGCATACTTGTCTTGGTATATTACTAGAAGCACATATTGATCTTGGTGATGATTATGAGTTGTTGTGATATGTTTGGTTGATGCACATCTTGGTGATATTTTTCATATGGTTGAGAGTTATCTTGGTGACTGATCTTGGTGAGTATATATGATTTGGTTGATACGATTGATGAGACAGGTTGTTGTGATAGATTTTTTGGACAAGTTGTTGTGACAGGTTATTTGTACAGGTTTGTTGCATGGTTGATGCATTTGTTTATTGTATAGGTTGAGGTATAGGTTGATGTATGGTACATGTTGGCACATGTTATTGGTACATGTTGTTGCAGGTTGTTGGGTGCAATTTGATTGGTACAGGTTGATTTGTACAGGTTTACAGTAGTATATCTCATAGTGATAGTGTGATAGTGGTTACATCATTCTACTTATATTTCAGGGCGGTTGGATGGGGCAAGGACAGGTGGTTGTAGACACCTTCTGGTTGTAGCTGGAAAACATAGGGGGTTGTATCCTCCTTCTGGTTGTAGCCAAATAATTGGGGAGTTGGAGCTTCCCTCAGGTTGTAGCCTGAGAAAATAGGGGGTTGAAGCCTCCTTCCAGTTGCAGCTGGAAAACAAAGGAAGTTGGTGATTCCAATGAATGTAATTCTTAAAGACATAAAAGAAAAATAATTATGTGGTTTTTTCCCGCTTTGGGTTTCCAAAAACATTGGTGTATTGTGTATGTGTGTGATTGCTCATTTTTTCATTGTTTATTTACTCTATAACTATTGGATGATAATGCTACATTGATATAACACATGCATTTTATGGTGAAAAAGGATTAAATTGTTCTATTACCGATTCACCCCCCCTCTCATTTATCCAACATGATCATGCCAATATTGGAATATACTACTACAATCTTGCTTTATCCAATGTTGGATAGGACCAGTGCAATCATTATCTCTGATATATGCATACGACAACTCATCCTTCCTATGTATCCCATCGTTATACTCCAAATCTCCTAGATGCTCCAACATGTGCTCTTCATGTAAGTCATCCCCCATACCCTCAAACAACAATGGTTTAGGTGGCACCAACAAAAATATGTAATAACTTTCTTCATTGCCATCAATCAAATATGAATATGAAGGATGAGGCAAAGCATTAGATCTGGAAAAAAATTCCAACTCATAACTTAGGGTTTGAATCCCTCTTTGGGGAGGCTGAACATTTCTAAAATAAATCACATATTTAAAATGTTGTTGTCTGAATCATATCACACCCCCAAAAATGCATCCTCTTGTTGATTTTTCATAGAAAAACGGGGAAAGAGAGGAGAGCATCACTGGATAGAAAATTTCTGCACTTTTTACATCATGAAAATGTTCCTTATGATGTGATAAATATGCCCTATTGATGAGTGCATATGGATGTCCATTGACCAAGGAAAAATATTCACATGCCTCATCTATGTGTGGTCGTCTAATAGACATTAAATCAGCAACCTCACCCTTCAAAATTTCACTATTGGTGTCGCAGATGGAAGTCTCCTAAAAAAATAAGACATTTTAGGATCAAATGCATTACTATATAGCTCTGTGAGACAAACCTTACTTACCCTTGATGATGGAAGGATTTCCTGGTATGCCTCCATAAACTTGATGTGAAGTTTTCAATGAGGTTCTTTCTCTTACTTTCTGCGAAGGAATTTGTACCATAAGGACTTAGCATCCCCTTCATATCTTGCCAACAAATCATCTTCTTTATGAGCATGTCTTTTTGGATTCTCTGGATGAATAAAAAAAAATAATGTGTCATCATGTCAATGTAGCCAATCTACAAGTTCCGAGAAAGGGACTTTATTAGTACATGATTAGTGTATACCTCACTTCGTGACTTTGGGAAGGAGAGCTCAAAATTTATAATTCTATGTTTTTGTTCATTGGATCTTTCATATTTTGGCTTATTCTTAAGCTCTTTGCTACCAACATATTGTGCATCTAATGTGAAGTTTCAACACCAAGTTGGGTGTGGATTTTTTTTTACGAGGGAGTTGTGTGGTGGTCAATCGGAAAAAAAACTACCACTGTGGTAGGTGGATTGTCTTGGCCTATGTCAAGGAGCATATCGATGGCATGGAACACCCAATATCGTAGGTGGGAGGAATTTTTTCCACTATCTAGAACAAACTTTGTTTCTTCCATGTTGATGGCTATGTTCAACAAGGTGTTGATAGAATACTTTTATGAATGGATACCCTTTCTTTCAAACATGATTGGGGTCTCTATCATTTGTTTGGTTGTAATGTTGTTTTGTGCTGCTGATTTTTTTTCGAGTTGGTTTTCATATTGTTGTTGCTATTTTTGGGAGGGTTTTCCCTTATCACATCTTGGAACTTAGCTCAAGGGTGGTCTTTTAGACTCTATTGTTGGGTTGAAAATTTGTCCTTTTTCAATTGGTTTCTTACACGAATATAAGTATATGTTTCTCCGTTGAAAGATTTCAATCATAATTTACAATAAGTAATGCCAATATTGACCATGGTTTCCCATATTTTCAACAAAGAAATATATGTACATATTTTATTTCATTTCCTGGTTGTGTATTTGAAAGGTATGCCTTTCTGTTTTGATAAAAATGTATCATTGCAACCAAAAATTGCTACCATAAAGGTTATCTTCCTTGTGCATAAAAAGATATAACCTATTGGAATAAAAAATTGTTAAAAGATGTAAACAAATTTTCAGGTTATTTATAGAAATCACTACGTAGAAATGATGAGAGATTGGGTTATGAAATCAATTCCAATAGAAATTTTGTTTCAAGAGATTAGATTTCGTATATGGGAAGCACATTTTTTGTTGAGAAATGAATAAGTATGACAACTGGAAACTAGCCTACTAAAGATAAAATACAATACATATTTAAAAGAAAAAAAAAGAGGCATTAGAGATTGTCTTCCCTATTCCTAAGATCGGGATTGTGCATATTACAACTCTAATTATTTCAAGTGTAAGAGGCACAAATGTTTATTTGTAACCACAATGCCTCTTTAGCAATTTGTATGATGCACATACAAGAATTCTCTAAGATAGTCAATACAAGATAAGTTGTCATATTCACTCTTCCTGATCATATGTGTGAGGTGCAAGAGTTCTTGTGATTTGCTATTTTTAGAAATGAGTGGCATAGATGGGGTAAGTCCCAACAATAAAAAGGCAAGAATGTAAAACAAATGATTTTTGGATGGAATGAATGCAAATACATTGAGTCATTCTCCAATAATGGAGATGATACAGTATGCATTTTCAAACTCACTTAGGCTTGTGGAGATGCATGAGGCCATTTATAGCATGATTACTAAAATGAAATTCATCATCCATTAGAGAAACATATTTTTGTAATTTGGTAATTTTTAAAGAACTTAAAAATTGATTAGACGAGGTGTAGCAAGATTAACACTCGTATAGTTTCTTATGTGCTTAATCCCAAGTGGTATTTAAATAGGATAGGTGGAGTTGTACCAGTAGATGATATTTAGTTAAAGGTTTTGTGTTTCCATGTTAAATATTTGTAGGATTGATAAAGAATAATTTGGTAGTGGATTTAAGATTTTGTAAAACTAAGTAGCTTATATGACGTAGTTGGTGTGAGGGAGGATAGAAGTATGGCGTAGGTAAATTCCATTGGATAGTGGAGGATACTTGGGGATAGATAAGATAATATTTTTAGATATCCTATTTACTATGAGATGAAAGTGAGGTTAGACGGTTAGGAGGAGGAGATAAGTACACTACTGGATCTATCTACTAGGCCTATGTCATGTATGATTTATAAGATGCATATTGAACTGGAAGGCATGTGACTTGTTAACTTTTGAATGTTGTATAGCCTAATTAATTCCTTGAAAAATGTACCAAGGGATTTGATTGGTTGTCCCCTACATAAGCCTTCTAGCCTCTCTATTTGATGAACTAGCACAAATTGGACTTTTTATAGTTCCAACTGGAAATAATTTAATGTCTTTACTTTGAAAAATTATTGAGGTAACCATATATATATATATATATATATATATATATATATATATATATATATATATATATATATATATATAATTATAGATATTCGTCGGAATATCGATGAAATTGTTCATCGATCTTCTAACACACCTGGCCTACAGAAAAACACCGGAGATACAACAACCTTGTCATTGCTTCATCGAAATTTTGTCAACGTTTCCTCAATAGTTCGATGAACCTGGCCTACAAAAGAACGTCGGAGATACATCAGTCTCGTCATTGTTTCATTGAAATTTTTTCAAAGTTTTGTGGAAGGTTTGCTACCTATTTTTCTCTATTTTGTCACTTGTTCATCAAACAATTGTCACTGGTTCGTCGATATTTCGACGTACAAGCAAAGACCAAGTGATGGGAGTGGGCCAAATGGATTAGGGCATGTTTGTCATTTTTACGACGAGTAGGTTCATCAGTCTTGCAATGAATGCTTGAAGGTCGTAATTGTGAAAAAGTAGACGTGACAAAAAAATTATTATTTCCTTCGTCGTACTTGGGACAATGTGATGATGGACATGCATCAGTAAATCATTGAAAAAAGGGCACAATGTACTAGTGTTTTCATGAAGTTTTCGCATGAATTCGTCTAACAAATATTATTGCCTGCACATTTTGCAGAATTAACAATGATTAGATAAGGACACAATCAACGCAAAGAGTCAAAAGCATTGAAGATGTGCAAATAAATTACAACCATGATGATGAATTTGGGGGTTTTTATATCAGTATGGGTATTGATAGTACACAATCCAATGAGCATAGAAAAGGAAAGGAGGAGCGCATAAACTTGGTAGAAGCTATAAAGGGATTGCAAAAAGATGTCCAAAGCTATAAAGTTGATAATGAGAGGCTTATGAAATCCAAGAAGCAACAAGATGGCTTCAATATCAAGTTGATGCAAAGCTTGGATAGAATAAAAAATAAAATGGATAAGGAGACAAAGTCAAGAAAATCAAGAAGTTGTAGGTCTCATGATGAGAGAAGAAAAACAAGAAGTGTTGATAGGAATCATCACCACTCACCAAAACATTCATTTAGTAAAGCGTGCAATAGCTCAAGTCCATCTCCTATTAGAAATCATAAGATAAGGACTGGGGTGGATGAGCTACAAGGGGAAATGAATAAGATCAAGCCTCCTACATTTGATGGTGAGAACAAGAAGGATGAATATGTAGAGAACTGGCTGCTAGGCATGAGGAAATACTTCCAGCTACATAATTACTATGCGCAGATAGAAGGGAGAATTGACATCTTTCAGCTAAAGGGAAAATAATCAGTGTGGTGGGATCAGTTTGTGCAAGTGCAACACATTGATGAGAAGAAGTTTACTTGTAGATATTTTAAAAGGTATTTTCGAAAGAAATACTTAACCAAACGATACTATGACAAAAAAACAACGAATTTCTTTGAAATCAAGCTTGGGAGTATGAAATAAGATTCTTAGAGATGTTGAAATGTGTTGCATTCATCAAGGATGAGAAAGTGAAAATTCAGAGATACCTAAGTGGGTTGCCATCAATTATCAGTAACAAGATACAATATGATGACCCCAAGACATTGGAGGAAACCATGACGTGAGCTAAATGTTTCTATGATCAGCAAAGGAGAAGATTGAATTTCCAAAAGGCTTGGGAAGACAAGAAGAAAAGAAAGATGAAACTAAGGAAGAAAGGGACTAAGCCACCATTTTTCATAAATACTTATCAAGGATAGACAACTCCCAAGGAGCCCAGAATGACAGAGGAAATGGGGCAAAGACCAAGGAAACCACCTATTCAATGTTGGGGTTGTGGGGGAGACCACATGTACATATATTTTCCTCACTAAGGTGAAAAACTGAGGATTGTTCACAATGTACAAGAAGTTGTGACAGTTGAAGACATGGGTAGAAATGTATCAAGGATCTACGCAACCTTGGATAACAAGAAAGTTGAGTTTCAGTCGCACATGATTGAAGTGGAAATATTAATGACCAACCCATTTCTATTTTAATTGATTCGGGAGCTATTCATAGTTATCTAGATCCTAAGAGGGTGGAAAGATTCAAATTTCTAAGAAGCAAGCTTGGAAAACCTTGGTTGGTCCAGTTAGCTACAGGGGCAAAAAGGAAAATTAATGAGATCATTAAGGCATGTCCAATGGACATGAATGGGCTAAGCACAAAAGATGATTTGGACATCCTACCTTTGGGCTCTTATGATTTTATCATTGGTATGGATTGGTTATACCAGCATCATGTTTTTATAGATTGTTACAATAAGGCATTTACTTGCTTGGAAGTGGGAAGTTGATTTTATTTTTGTATGCCTTGAATGTCAAAAGATCAAGGTTGAGCATGGGCACGCAGCTGGTTTTCTACAACCTTTGTCCATTCCCGAGTGGAAATGGGAAGTTGTAACCATGGAATTCATTACTAAACTACCCAAAACAACCAAGTAGCATGATTCTATTATGGTAGTGGTGGACAAACTTACTAAAGTTGCCCATTTTATTCTAGTGAAGTCAACTCACAAGGCAACCAACATTGTTGATATATACATGAGAGAAATTGCTAGAATGCATGATGTACCTAAGACAATTGTTTCTGATAGAGATCCCAATTTCACATCGAATTTTTCGAAAGGGCTATTCAAAGGATTTGGGACAAATCTAAACTTTATCACAACATATCACCCTGAGTCAGATGGAAAAACAGAGAGAGTAAATCAGGTGATTGAAGATATGCTCAGGATGTATGTGATGGATAAACCATCAAAATTGGAAGACTACCTACATTTGGTATATTTTTTTTACCAAAATGGGTAGCAAGCATCTTTAAAGATGAGCCCATTTGAGGCACTTTATGGTAGAAAGTGCAACACACCAGTGAGTTGGGACAACTCAGCAGACCGCGCAGTGGTTGGGCCAGATTTGCTAAGGGAAATGGAAGAGAAAATGGTAAAAATAAGGTAGAATTTAAATGCTTCCCAAGACAGGAAGAAAAGATACACATATAAAGGTAGAACCCACAAATATTTTAAAGTGGGTGACCATGTGTTCTTGAAAGCAAAAACAAGATGTAGTTCCCTGAAGTTGGGAAATTTTCCTAAGTTGGCAGCACACTACTGTGGGCCATTTCAAATACAAGAGAGGATTGGTCTTGTCGCATATATGCTTGCACTGCATGCATCCTTGTGTATTCATAATGTTTTCCATGTATCTTTTAGAAAAAAGTATGTACTTGATGCTAATCATGTCATTGATTGGAATGTGATTCAGGTGGAGCTAGAAGACGATTTTCGAGTGTGACTGATTTGCATATTGGACCATAAAATCAAACAACTTTGGAATCAAGCCATGGGGCTAATAAAGGTCCAATGGATCTGGTAGGATCCTAAGGATTCAACTTGGGAACACAAGGATGTTATACGGGAAAAGTATCCACATCTTTTTGAAGACTTTTGAAGTTTTTTATGTACATGTGTATATAATGCATTAAGGGTAGTTCATAAATAAGGGGGAGGGGAATGTATCACCCCTAATCCAAACCCCAATTGTAAATGAAAATAAAAATGTACATATAGGCCAGTGATTCTTTGGCACCAAGTTTTGGTTTAGTTTTGCGTGCACCTAAGTAGTGCATGAGGATTGTTTTCCAAAGAAAGAGTGTGCACACTCCATAGTGTTGTGCACACTTGAGTAAGTGTGCATGGATTGCACATCAAAGGAAGGGTGCACACATTCCATAGTGTTGCACACACCTGAGTAAGTGCGTGAGGATTACCTTGAAGTGCACATCAGATCAAGTTGTGTGTGTGTGTGTGTGTGTGTGTGTGTGTGTGGCCGAAGAGCCAGTGTGGTTATTGGGCTGGTGAGCCGGGATGGAAAAAGGCTAGTGCACTTATCCTTGTAAAATGTAATCACACTCAAATTATTAATAAAATCACATCACTGCGCGCATACCAATCAAACAAAAAGAGACGAGGGGGTAAACTCCATCGAAAAGAGAAAAGGGGATCTTAAGTCCAAGGGAATATTTTATCAATATTTCCAAAAAGTCTAATTTATGGATATTTATTTATCCTAAGTTCCCAAGGGATGGGAATGAGTCACCAAGTGGCTAAAGCTATTCTGAAGGTGACAAGTGTCCAGTTATGACTATGCACATATATGGTTGAACCTCAGTGTATTTTGGGGGATTCACTCATTTTTCTTGAGGGGTTGGACCATCTAAACTGGGAACAACCGTTACTTCACTTGCAGATAAAAACATGGAAAGGGGTCTCCATCTAGTAACTAGAGTTTTGTTGTCGAAGAGGTGGGTTGTCAGGCCCGTGAGCATTCTCTTTGGGTGAGAGATTTGTTGTTGAAGAGGAAGTTTGTTAGGACCATGAGCATTATCTCCAGGCGATATATTTTTTGTCAAAGAGGTGGGTTGTCAGGGCTGTGAGAATTCTCTCCAAGTGAGATATTTGTTGTCAAAGAGGCGAGTTGTCAGGCCCATGAATATTCTCAATAGGTGAGATATTTTCTAGGAATTGTTCCCTGGTGCATTGGGCATTAGTTACATGGCTCCTAGACTTCCTGTCCAGCCTATTGTTGAAGCCCTGGAAGGGAAGTGGGGCAACCGAGGGAATTTTGAGCAGAGAAGGGGCACACTTCTTGGGGTGGGACAAGCATGTGGGGAATGAGATATTGTAGGCTAGTTGCAGTGGTTGGACACCTTGGACTGAGCAATTCTACTAATTATTAGACTTTATCTTGGCATTAGGAATCTTTTTTCCCTGGTGGAGTTTAAGTGCCAGCTCGGGGGTGACATGTTGCTGAAATTTTATGAGCAACATGTATTCTATGGTTGGGAGGAACATCTGAGCTCTGCACCTAGTTGGTGACTCTTTATAAAAGATAAGTGTCCCTTATGTGCTTGTCTAATTTACTATGTTTTTATTTACCTAGGTATGATATGGGTTTATTTCCTATATGATGTTGCATTTGATCAATTGTCATTATTTTGTATAATGTTGTTTGCACATGTAAAGTGTGATGTTGTTATTCAATATTTGTTGTTGCACATGCAAATTATGAAAATTATTAAGTATTCATGTTAATTAACTTTGTAATAATGGTCATGAGTTTCTGAGGCGAAGCTATAATTTTTGTGTGCAGGGAAATAATCTATGCACGCAAGAGGTTGGGTTCATTGTGCGCACAAGAAGAACAAAATTTGCATGCGACACCAAAATGGTAGCATGCGCAGTTGTAATCATGTGTTTAGAGTGGTTACACGCGCAATAATACTTGTGTTCTCTAAATGATTGTGTGTGCAGTTGTATTATGTGTTAGTTTCATTGTTATAACTAATGTTTGAAGAGGAAAATTTGTGTGGCATGATCCAACTTGGGATCATGCACATTACCTCATATGTTTCTACATAAATTAACGTTATAGTGTAGAATCTGCAAACTAGATTTTTTTAGTGGCATTGCTCAATAGTAAGCTAGGGATGTTACAAAGTGGTATCAGAGCATTTTGTTAGTGTTGGTAACGGGGAACGCTACACCCATGTTGTCAACGCCATAAAAAATTCATGTAGAAAAACTTCTCAAGCAAAGAGGTTGATCCTCTGAAATGAGTCTCGACTTAGAAATCCTAATGAGGTACTCATGTATAGTCGACAAAAACATCATAAAATGAGTGTCCTTATGGACGCCAATACGTCTCACCGGAGTGCATGGGTCACTAGCCGTTGCAACTGTTGAGTAAAAAAAGGAATGGTTTTCGATACGAGGCTCACTCTTAAAAATAATTGATGTTGAACAAAAATGGTGAAGCATGCAAAATCACCCAAGGAAGAATTGCACAACATCCCCCCGCAATGTTGAACTGAGTGGAAAAGATGATGGCAATGGATGTCACAATTGATGACTAAAGTATGGAGTACGAGCTAAAGGCGACAAAGACAAAAAACATCCTAAGAAAAAAACACTCCAAAGTGGTGAGCTCCAAGAGACTGTGAAACAAGGCAGTACATGGAGACACATGTATGGTTACACTCTATCTGCACGAGTGGCACATAATACACTACTCAAAGGTGCATAACAAGAGGTACCATAAATAACCATCATGGACAACAATCCTTGATATGGGTCTTGGAAAAAAAAGCTATGTTAGGTACCCATTTACAATAGAGGAATTGACATATGTTCATTGAGCTCATGATGAGAAAAACAATCTCAGTTAAGAAAACCATTATGGTGTGCAACCACTCATCAGAAAGAGAGAGGAATGTTCTTTGCAACTCCTCAAACAAAATGGAAAATGGAGACTTATCTTAAGATATATGGAGAAAACTTTGCCAATAACCTCTACAATACAAAAAAATGGCAAAATAAGCAATCTACCAAAGGGCCTCCAAAATAAACTCCATACTTTATATATTTTGTTGACTAGGGGAATTGAATTGTGGTCTCCCCCAAAGCAATCAAAGGCACAACCCAGCGTACCACAACTGATAATGTCAACATTGTTGGCGACTTCATCCCGACATAGCACCAGCTTCTTGTAATTTCCCACTGTGACTCCATCGAATCCGCAATTCTATATGCAAAATTAAAATGCAGCAACAAAATAGACTTGCACACAAGAATAAAAACATTGCACAATACAAAATACACAGAGAATGACCATTGATTTATTCAAAAGAGAGGAACACCCTCTTGATACTATGCAAGGTGACTTTTTCCTCTAACAATTGCAATTACAAAAGAAGTTGTTACTTTTATTTCTGAAGCATCCTCTTAACCAGACTTTCGAGGGATATTTCCATTTTAACTAATTGACACAAACTAACATACTTACATTTATTCAACAACTCCTTGCTTAACCAAAACAAGCAAGAGTGGAATATAATATAAATAATTGCCTACATGCTTGTGTTGATTGGCGAAGGAAGAGGGGCACCCTTCCTAGTGGCCCACCATCCCGTGACTCTTCACCCTCGCTGGCCATCAGCCAACATCGACAACCCCTTAGGCTTGAGAAAAAAGACTTGAGATCCAAAATGAACACGATAAAGAAATGGAAACTAGACTGATAAGACGATGGAAAATAGGAGTGGTACAATGAAGCGATATACAGTAGAGACGATCGATTCCCACAACAAGAAGCAAAGCCAAATGAAGAAGAAATACTTAGTTTCTTGTGGGGATGCCACCAGAAACGCGGAGTTTGGTCAACAGGGAACTCCCGACTCTTTCCATGTTGCGACAACCAATAAAAACCTCCAAAAATTTTCTCCACATGCGACATACAGGTCGAACGACCTATAGATCCCCTCTGATCAAACAATTTTCATATTGAAAATCACAATCAAAACCTTAGATCCGCTCAGAAACTCAAGAAAAAACTGAAAAAGCACTGCATGAATACATACAATATTCAACCATTCCAATTCGAGGTTGAGCATTGAGATAGGCTCTGCATCCGTCCCCGCCATCAGTGAAGTGAGATACTCAAATGCATCTTCTTCACAGGGGATGGTAAGACCTATCTGATGATTGAATCCAAACTCCTTCTCGACCTTGTGGAGGAGAAAACGGAATAGAGGGTGGTTGAGATACATAGTGGGTATGATGAACTTCATGCGCTCACTTCCCACATAGACTGGAGTGTGACCCTTGGCAATATTCACCTTCTCTAATTATTCATGCCCCCAATCTAACTTTAAATAACTCCATCTCTTGAGCGAGAAATATTTTCGGGCATTGGCTATCTCATGGCACTTCCTCACCATATTCCCGAGAAGAAGATCTTGGATTATCTCGTTCCCCTTGCTCCTCCTTCACATCAGTGTTACAAAGGTCGAGAACTGTGAATCAATAGAACAAGAGCAAGTGCACGGATATATCTGCTTGCGTATAAGAGAACGACATCATCTTGATATAAATTGTTGAGATCCGGTGGCACTTCCTAATATTGCTTCCAGGTACAGATCAACAAAAATTGTAGGTACATAGAGGAAGTTATATTTTTACCCACAAAAATTGTAGGTACATCAGTGTTACCTTATTAGAGGAAAATAATCACAACATACCAAGCACTCCTTTGGCAAAGAGGGCACATCGATATTGAGATGGATGTATCTTTAGTCTAATGCTATGATTAATTATTTATGAAAAATAAGAGGATTGTATGAATATTTCCGGATTAACTCTACACAGTGGCAGGCCAGCACAAATTTCTGAAACTTGATTGATGAAGTCAAGATGGCGCCCTTGCTGGTAACTTTCAGAGTTTTCTTGATGGTAACAAAGATTTGTGAGATTTTTATCCGATTGAGACCATTCTTGCAAATACTTGTTTTCCAATTGCTGCAGAATTAGCTTATTCTTATTTTAGTATTGTTTGGATATTAATATCTTCCAATAACATGCATTGTTGCAATCTGAAATCTTCCTCATTATTGAAAAGTTAAGTTACTTTTGCTGAGAATAAATTTTTCAGAGTACAGATGTTCACATTATAAATTTTGGTCAAAGTTCTGTCCCTGTGTTAGCATGGGAAGCCATGGTAGTGCTAAGGCCTTCTTTATTCATATTTACTACAGTTGCTTGGAATCCTTTATGACATCAAATGGAGCGGTTTCGCATAGTCTGTACAATAAAAGAAATCTTGTCAAATCAGTATAGGAGCACCTCTAGAAAAAATTTCGGCGGTTATTCAGTATGTACAAATTACATTATCGTTGTTTTTAAGGTGAATTAGGGTTGTCATAGAGATTTGCAGTACTAGATATCAGATTCACAAAAATAAGTCATTAAAGACCTGAGATAGAAATTGCAAATTAGCGGGAAGATTTCTTGAAACTAAAGAGGGTTTGATTTGTAAGAATTTTCAAGATTTTCATACGGATAATACTCTGCGTCTGTCTGTTTTTACATGAGAAATAATTTATCATTAAAGAACAGTGGGATAACAACTTCAAGCATAGATCTGTCTATCGGGATGGATGTCGTTTCAAACGTTATTTGTCTCACGGTTGCGTTCAGACACAAATCCGCGTTTAAAACATCTCCAGAAACTGCTTATCACAAATTAGGTACTTCACGAAGTGATCCTGTTGGACAATATGGAAAAGAAGGATCTGAATAATAATTGAAGAGAAACTTTACTTCCCAATGCCAAAGTTCTGCGTTGGATCTGAATAATAATTGAAGAGAAACTTTACTTCCCAATGCCAAAGTTCTGCGTTGTTGCATGACAGATTAATCTGTTCCTTAATAACTTTAAACTCAAAATCGCCTACTCAATACATTCGCCATCTCACTGCAACTAATTTTTCGACATTATTTACAATTGTGTGCAATCGCCTTAGGGAAGGATAGTATTTTGTCAAAACTTTGTAAAATTTGTTGAAATTATGAATATTTTTAGATCTGTTATAGGAAAAGCTGGAAACAAATTTATTCTGTAGAAATTTTGCCACATTTATTTTTTGTAGCGAACAACTTATAAGATTTTTTTTTTATAAAAGTAGCGAAATGGCTAATATTGACCCTAATTTCAATTATATGATGAACTGATGCATGAATGGTTAACATAGTAGATGTTGTTACAGCCTGATATAAACGCGGATCATCTTGACTACAAAGTCGGAATTCTACTTGTTGAATCTATCAGGCTTCCATATTTATTTCATTTTCTGCTGGCAAGCGGGATCAGTGCCTGCGAATACGAGTACAAAACTAAGAAATATAATTCTTGAAGAGTATTTAAATGTTAAGGCTAAGATGTGATAAATTTGCACTTCAACAAATAGTTATTCTAATTCTTATTCTACTTAATTTTGTGAGTGTGTTGTTTTGTGTTGAAACTCTACAGGATCCCTGCTCATATCTTGCAGAAGTCATCCAAAGATTCTTTTGAATCAGTCCTGCATTTAAATATATAGGTGCAATTAGATGTTTATGGCATTCCTAATATTTGCATGTAAATACGCAAAGTTGATTGGCTAAAAAAAATCTGAACCCTGGCCTACTTCAAACCCTATTCCGCTCTCATGGTGTTTTCGCCCTCCTCTCAGCGTCCCCCTGCTCTAGATGAAATTTCTTTCCGGGCTCTTATCTCCTCTCTTGCCCCGCCGGCTCCTAAACCCCAGCCTTCGAAGTTTGTTAAACATTTGGAAAACATTCGGAGGTGGTCTTACCCGCCACACCAGCCCGCACAAAAGCTTTAGCTCTTCATGAAAGGGGCCTGGTAGGCCAGTTCACTGGCCTCTAGCCCACTCCTCGAGCAATGGAAATTTGGCTTCAAAAAACTGGCAAGTTTTGATCCAGGGAAGGATGACGCACTACTTCTGTGAAAGAGGTTTTTATACTTTCCTCTTTGAAACAAAGATCGGGACTTGATTTTCAGAGGAGGGCCTTACTTCTTTAGCAACCGTGGCATGTATGTCAATAGGTGGACGCCGGACTTCAACCCCGAGCTTGATGTGCCCTCGGATGTACCAATTTGGATAAGACTTCCTCATCTTCCCTTGCACTGTTGGAATCCTGACTCATTAAGAAATATTGGAAACTCCTTAGGGAAATATATATATTCAACAGAAGCCAAGGCTCTTGCTCTCGAATCGAATATGCATTGAAGTTGACCTAGAAAAGGGAATTCCTGAAAGCAATCCTATTGAAATTGGATAACTGACAACAAGTGCAAAAAACTGGACTATGAGAAATTTCCATTTAAACGTAATCCTGTCATGAATACAATCATTTTGTCAAAGACTGCAAAAAGATAGGTCCACAAGCCTCAACCCCCAAGCTCCCGAGGAACGATGGAAAATACTAATGAAGAAAATGACTGAAGGGAAAGGCCCTCAGCCTTTTGCTCATAAATCGGCCTCTCACTCTCTCCCCCAACCTCATCTCAAGCTGGCACACGCGCCTTTGCGCTTCCATTTCAAACCGTTTCTTTAGCTGACCCTCCACGAGCTCCCTCTCCTAACTCTATCCCCCATGTCTATTGCGCTCCCCTCTATCACAACTCCATCTCTTATTCTATCCTCTAACCCTATTTTGACCTCTGTCAATTCCTTTGATGTTCTTTCTCAACCCCTCCTAACTTTTGTTAAAGTAGTCTCCCCATTTGTCCACCAATCGGGCTTTGATTTTCCTCAATTCCCCGGAGTAATCACAAGAGGCAGGCTCGGTCGGCCTCAAGTGATCAAGAATCAAAAGAAGCTGAAGATAAATAGACCAAAGACTAGGAAGGAAATCAAAAAAGGAAATTCGAGAAGAAGAAGTAAACAAAAATAAAATCATGGGTGTGCACACCACAATTGAGAAGTCATTCAAAACAACAAAAGGTAACATAGGAAAAGGAAATGGGCAAGGCTCCCAAAAGGGGGCAACAGTAACTCCTCACAAGGTAAATAATGAAACTAGTCTCTTGGAACTGTAGGGGTGTAGGGGCCTTGGAAGTTAATTCAAAGCTGAAACAATGAAAGACTTAATTTGATAAGAAAAACCTAAGGTTCTTCTAGTATAGGAGATCAAACTCCAAGACTTGGATTTGTTGAGTCTAAACAAACATTTTCGGCCTACAAGTATAGGAATAACATTGAGCTCAAGAGAAGCTTTTGGAGGTCTAGTAATTTTTTGGAATAACTCGGATTTTGAAATAGTTTTAGTGAAAAAGACTCAGCATTGGATACTTGTGGAGCTGATGTGCAGAGTAACTGACAATTCTTATGAAATCTTCAATGTCTACTCCCCGATCCTCGCTGGGGAAAAACAGGCTTGCTGGAATGAGATCAAACTTACAAGACTCACCACTGACATAAGAAATAACATAGTGGCTGGGGATTTTAACTTGGTTCTATCTCAATAAGAGAAGCAAGGAGGAAACCCAATTTGTGACCCTCTAAGAGAAACAATTGAACATATTATCTTAGAATATGACCTTTTTTATGTCAAGCCAAAAAAGGGAAAGTTTACCTAGTCCAACAAAAGATTGGGTAGGGCTCATATAGCAACTAGGTTGGACATGTTTCTCATTCATAGCAGTTTTTTGGAAGGGGATCTCGAAATCTCGTCAAAAACTCTCCCTTCAATAGCCTCAAACCACAAACCGATAAAGATTGGTTCTAACAGATGGGAAAAAATATGACCCCCTTCCTTTTCGGTTCAACCCTCTTTGGATGCACAATGTAGAAGTTATGGAGATAATAAAAAAGGTTTGGTCTAACAAAGTGGAAGGATCGTCGAGTTTTATATTAGAATCAAAACTCAAAGCCACAAAGAAAGCTCTTAATCAATGGGCAAGGAATCACTATGAAGAACCTAAAAATAAAAAGATTAAAATTCAAGGCAATTTGGTTGAAATTCAGAGAAGAACAGAAGAGGAGGAGTACACCACAAACCTCCAACATCAAGAAAAACAACTCTATCAAGAATTGCACCAAGTCAATAGGAGAGAAGAGAAGAACACTGAATACTAAAGTCCAAAAGCTCATGGTTGAACTCAAGCGATAGAAACACTTCCTTTTTTCACAAACAAGCAAAATCAAGGAAACAGAGGAATACAGTCAAAGAGATCACCTCAGTCATGGGAGAAAAACTTGTAGATTATGATGCAATCAAAAGAGAGGCCTCCACCCATTTCCAATCTCTTCTGACTGAGGATGGATAAAATAATCAAGATCTATGCTCGAGCTTCTTGCAAGAAATTCCTTCCTTAATCTCACCAGAAGACAATCAAATGCTTTTGAAAGATATTGATGAGAAGTAAGTTCACCAGGTTGTTTTGGGACTAGAACCTCACAAAGCTTTAGGTCTCGATGGTTTCTCAATCTCATTATACCAACATTGTTGTGATATTATCAAAAAGGACTTACGTAGAGTGATATCTTGGTCAAAGAAAATATGCAAAGTTGGAGTAGCCACAAACTCTTCTTTTCTAGCTTGATCCCTAAAGAATTAAATCCTTCCACATTCTCACTATTCCGACCTATTTCTCTATGCAATTCTTCTTATAAAATTCTTACAAAAGTAATTTATAACAAGATGAAAGTGATCCTCTCCAGAATAATAACTAAGAATCAAGGAGGATTTCTCCAAAAGAGGCAAATTATGGACAACATCTTATTAGTCCAAGAAACAGTTCACTCAAGCAAGATCAAAAAAGAAAGTGGCATGGTGATTAAACTGGATATGGTGAATGCTTTTGACAGGGTATGACCACTACTACATATTGAAAAATTTATGACGAACTATTTTCAACAGTATAGACAAAATTGGTCGTACTGTAAAAAAATACAAGATAAATATTTCAATTTTTTCAATCCCGCCCGAATTCATCAAACTTACGACGGAAACGAACATTTTCCACACTTGAGACATATAGGACAAGGTGTCTTTATTGCAACGAACCTCTATGTTTGTCTCAATACTGACGATACTACTGCTAACGATTGTTCTTTTCAAAGGGTCATCATTGTTTGACAAAGTCAACATTGACTTGGTCAACTATCGTCGGAATTCTGACAACGAAAATTATAAATATGTTACATTTTAGAGATGTTGCAATAGTTTTTCTATAACAACGTCGATTCATAAAGGGTATAAGTTGCTCTTGTGAAGCAAAAAACATATTTATTTTTATATGTCAATTGCATCATAAAAATATAATAGATATTCTATTACACCACTCAATTTTATAAGATAAACATCACTGTATTTTTGTGGTGAAGAATGTCAAAAAATATTAGAGGTGGGAAAAAAAGTAAAGAGGGTGAAAAAGGTGACAATAAATGTTATTTCCCCTGCAATATAGGGGCCAAAGTGCCTAGGAAATGTAATACATCTATATACATTAATAAAAGAATACATCGTTGGTTGCAAGAAAGACAAGGAAAACATAGATAGGGGGCTATGATTCCACAAGAGAGGGGGGATTGAAGGGCTAAGTATTTATTTTATATTTTATTTACCCATAATTGATTTCATGGAGAAAAGGGATTACATAAGATTCTTGGGGGAGGCCATGTGGTTCTTGATTTTCATGTAATTATGTAAACATACCTTGTGGGCTATTTTGGGTGTGGTTTGTTGGTTCTTCTTCACTTTGTTGGTTCTTCTTCACTCACTTACTCATTGTTCATTGTTCACACATTTCATTATGTTCTATCTCCACTCATTCTTCACCCACTTGTCTTTCTCATTCATGTTTTGGCTTTGGAAAGGAAAACAAATTCTTGGAGAGGAGATATGGTTTTGTTGGTTGTAAAGGGTGTTGGTGTATTCCAACCATGAATTAATGCCTGCATGTCTGAGATGCTTTGGCATGTGTTTAGTTTTTCTCACAGTTGAGAATATTGAGAGTCCCAACATGGATATTCCTGACTAGATGTACTAGAGCCTTGAAAGGAGATGGACAACATGAGGGACTGCGTGGAAGAGAAGGGGGTCCATTCTATTGGGTTGTGCAGGTTGGGTCGAAGAGAGTTAGTGTAATTTGGATTGTTGTGAGTGCTTAAAATACTATGAGATTTTGAGTGTTCACTTGTTCTTATTCATTCATTGTTACACCCTTCTCACTCTTTCATTGTCATGCTCCATTCTTGTTAATTCGTGTATTCTTGGTCTGAGCATAGAAGCAAATGGCTGGAAGAGGACAGCCATTGCTAGATGGCTGTAATAAATTATTGATAATTTCAAGAGGGAATGTATGCTTATGTGCATGAGATTGATGGAAGTTCAGAAAGAACTGTCCACAACTGAGAATCCTTGGAGTTTCCAGCAGGTAGATTTCCTAACTAGTAGAACTGGATCCCTGGAGAGAAATGGAACAACCTCAGGGACTGCATGGTAGAGAAAGGTGTTCATCTCTTTGGGTTGTGCAGGATGAGGGGGAAAGATGTATATTTTAACCTTGTACAATATTTACTACAAACAAATTTTTAGTAAAAGAATAGAAAAGATACAATGGCAAATACAAACATTACACAGAGATATTTCCCCTAGAAACCCAAACTGGGAAAACCAACATGTTCTATATTCATTCATAGTTATACATTGTTTACAATACAATATACATATAGGAGCCAACAACATCCAAAACTCTAACCCAATGACCTAGATTAGACAACAACCCTAATTCCTTAACCAGAAATAGAAAACTATCGACAAAAAACCATGTGCCGAAAAACCACCCAACAATGGACACAAAAATTGAAGAAACATGAAAAACGAGGAAAAAATGTGACATGTTTCCCAAAGAAAAATAAAATCTCAAGGGAGTTGCCCCCAAACCCT
>ML782112.1:953619-980933 GCA_009831015.1 Picea engelmannii | reverse complement strand
CCCCCCCCCGCATGCCTGGCAAAATGCATGCACTACTACTCGTGCAAAGAATATAACACATACCCAATAAAAGAGCACTGAAAAATTAGATTTGTTGTGTGATTTGTATACCTGAGAGCTAGTTATCCAACTGTTGTGTGTTGCAGATTTGGCCTAGGACCTGTTCTTGTGGATTCATAGCCCTGGCTCGGGGGTGACTTGTTGTTGAGATTAAAAGAATAACAACGTCTATGGTTGGGAGGAATGTCCTTGGTCTGTAGCCAGTTGGTGAATGTTTACTTGCAAAGATAAGTGGTCTTTGTGTTTTCTATATAATGTATATTCCATCGCGTATTTAATTATCTTTGAGATATGTATTTATAATGTTCCTGTCAGTTGGTTATTTGTTATGCATGACACATTACTTATTTCTTTATGTTGTAGCATGAATCTTGATTAATGCAGGTGGGTCTTTTTTCTGGATTAAATGTTATTAGAATTTGAGATTAGTTCAGTAGCCATTTTTTGCAATGTGGCCATCCTGTGGGTGGTTGGGTACATTACAGATTGGTATCGTTCCCAACCTGTGGGTGGTTGGGTAAGTTATAGAATGGTATCAGAGCTACTGGTTGAAACACCGGGTCGGTATGGGTCGGATCTATTGGTCAGAGTCTCATGGTTGAGATCGATTATGACCTTGAAATTGTGAAGCTTAGGAGAAATGGCATTGCAGAGTCCACGCAGAAGCCATAACGTCAGAGACCCTTTGTAAGGGATCGAAATATCGTGATCATCCCTTTCGAATTCGAGAGCGATTTCCACCATGAGATCAAGGGAGATTTGGATCATTGGATCAGAGGGCAAGTGAGTGGGGCCGTCTAATAGAGGCGAAATCAAGAAGTTGGGGAGATTAAGTCCTAGACATCAAATCTAGTTGATCTATCATCAGTCATCGATCAAAGTCAAGCACGAAAGGTAAGACTTTGGAACTTCACCACTTCGACGATCTTGGTAGGCAGGAAAAGTCTAATATGTAGAAGGACAGAGTCGCGAATTCTCTTCATCTGTCCGATCTAATGGGAGGCGCGGGGATATCTTCACCATTGATCATGGTCATGCATCATTGACCACTTCAAGAGTTTTCACTCTGGTAGTTTTAAACTTTGTTGAACTATTACAACCCAGAGCGCCGAAGTCCCGAAATTCTCGTCAACCGTTAGATCGAAGGAAGGACTTCGGGAGTGTTGTGGGTTGTCAGATCTAGCAGTGGTAGAAGGGTAGCGAAGTTCGGGCTTCAGAACTTCGCCACTTCAACGAATACTAAGTATGTTGCAGAACAAAACCCCGAAGCGTCGAAGCCCCAAAGTGTCAAATGCACAGAAGTGTAAAGTCGTGATGTCACACAGACCGTCGGATTTGGAGTAGTGATTTTGGATCGTCTATGTGGTTGATGACGTGGATTATGCCATGTGGCAAGGGTGTTGTGTGGGGACATGTGCCACCCGATTTTGGTACCTTTTGGACCCCGATCTATTCATTTTTTAGTGACACATGGCACATGTGCCACAGGCCCATGTCACCCTCGGTGGCATCAATGTGTCGTGTCATCTCCAGAAGTATGTGACTTTGGGGGTTTCCAAGTTTCTATCAGTGAAAAGTGTCGAAGCCCGAAGTCGCGAAGGCACACAACTTGTCGATCTAGGAACCCTTCGGGACCCTTCTCGATTGTTGGATCAAACTGAGGGAAGATGGGTGAGTACTTCGGCAGATTACCACTCCAAGGAAGTGGAAGAATCGAGAAGGGAAATATTCTAGAGCATCGAAGTTTCAAATTGGTTGAGAGTTGTCCATCTGAACGTTTGATTAATTCGAAACCTTTGATTTTGTTGAAGCCTCCAGCTGGGGGCGGGACTGTCCATTCGACGAGAGATTAAATATCGACCGTCTATTTGTACTAGGGGAGTTATTGATAGGGTTTGGTGAATTGCAACTCTGGGGGAAATCAACATTTGGAAACAGAGAATAGTCGAAGGATGAAGTCTTGAGGACTTGGTCCCAACAACTGTCGCATGCTAAGGTAAAAAGGGCCTGGAAGTAAATCGGCCCTCGGACATGGTGTTTGTGCCAACTCCTGTGTAGAAAAAACATAGAGCATGGCGCTAAAGGGTGATTAAGCCCATGATTTCAAGTCGTGGTCACGTAGAACATGGTTTGAAAGAGGCACCTGGGCAGAATTCGATTTTTGTTTCAGTTAAGGGGGCTGAAATTTGTTTTTTCGAGCCCTAACTTTCAACTCCGATATCCGATTGGGGCGAGATTTAAGTCATTGGAAAGATGATTCAAAGGAGAAGGACATGGAATTATTCTAATTTGGATAACTGTGATATAATTCTTCATGAATCAAGAAGAAAAATTACCTGTAGCATATTTCTATAATATGTATAATTCTAACAAAAATGGTTACTTGCATATTTGGCAGGATTAGAGATTTAATTGGATCAATTCCAGCCTAGGATTGGATATCGTAGTTATGAGAGCATGAAATTGTTTACAGGAGTTGGATGAGGCAATCAAGAGCTACAAAGAAAGTAATGAAAAGTGGATAAAGAACTCGAGAAGAGAAGAATATAAGGATTTTTCTTTAGCTGCTACAAAGTTTGAATAAATTGCAGGTACAACAAAAGAAAATATCTTCACATAGGACATGAAGCTAGCAGATTAAAAATGTCATTGATGGGCATAGAAAGGAAAAGTATGACTACCTAGACTTAAAGGAAGAGATGTGTATATAGTTGCAAAGATTAAGGGTGAAATAAATCCACTTTTGATATCAGAGTTCATAGTCAAAAGAAGGATGCCAATGTAGAGAATTGAGAATTCCCTCTCACTTGAAAAGTATCATTAAGTGAAAATGGACTTCCATTGGGAATGGTATTAAGCGTGAAAGGTATGGTTTCACAGTGTGATCCAGATTTCATGAGCAGAATGAAATGAATATAGATTATTAAAAGATTCTTAACACAGAATAACAGAGATATAGTAAAATTGGTTTTCTATTCAATAAGGAAATAAGTTGAAACTGTAAAATGCAGCGGAAACCAAGCTTGCTGGAATGGTGGTGCCTTATCTCTGAGAAGAGATGTGACGGTTGCGCTCATTCACCAGAAGATGATTACAATGAGGCTCTGAAGGCCTTTTTACAATAAACAAAAATGTAAAAAACCCTAGACATCCAAAAACCTAACCCTAGGAGAGGAAGCACCAAAAGTCATGTGGGCCCCATTTGGGTAAGTTAGTACATCAACTTCCCGGGGTCGTAACTTTTGCATACGATCTTCATTTTAGGCAAACGATAGCCCGTTGGAAAGGTATAACTGAGAAGAATGATTTTTTACTAGCCCAAGTCAATGCCTTTGACAGTCACTTGGGCCCCAAATTCCCAAAAAAACTTCTTTTAGGGCCTCAAAACGGCCCCGAAATTTTGGAACTCGAAAAACTGTCGAAAAACTGCCAAGGTGGAAAATTGTTTTTCGAGCCAATGGAATAGGTGGATGGCCAAAGATATCCACTTGTATGAATCCTCCCTCCTTAGAAATAAATGGTTTCCATCGCATTGATTTCCCCCATTAGATGAGGAAATTACTGCTGAATTTGGCCCCAGGTGAGCCACTTGCCTTGGTCCAGGAGCGGCCCTGCTTTGACGACTCGATAAAGATGGATTCTTTGTTGTCGAGTGCCCTTGATCTGTGTGTCCACAATATGATCACTAGATTCATGTTGCATGCAATTAGGGTTGATCTCTATTAGTGTCAACTTCTCTGCTATCTCTGAGGTGTCCAATAATGGTGGAAAATATGGTCGAAGGAGGGCCATGTTGAAGACTGGGTGCAGGCCAAGGAAAGGGAGAATGTTGAGCTCAAAAGAATTGTCACCCACAACCTTGGTGATGGTGTATGTCCCATAACGGAGTGGTCATATCTTCTAACGGGGCCTTGTAAGACGTTCTTTCTGCAAGTACAACCAAACTTTATCGCCTACCTGAAACTTATGTGGCACCCGATGTTGATCATGGAACTACTTGTACTTAGCATTAGACTTCTGTAGAATATCCTGAACCTGTTGGCAGATGCGTTGGATCCGCTCAATGAAATGGGTGTCTTTTTCAGCTTCTGGTGGAGCAGGGGACGAGTCGATCGAGGTGGTCGCCAGGGGTAGTGCAACATCCATGGGGCCCAATCGTTGGAATCCCAACCCCACCTAAAAGGGGATGTGGCCAGTCGAGCTATGCAGGGCTCGATTGTAGCTATGTTGGACATAGAGAAGACTCTCATCCCATGTGCAGGGGTGTTTTTAATTGTACATGCGCAAGATATGTATGATCATTTGATTGACGACCTTAGTTTGGTCATCTGTCTGGGGGTGGAACGAAGTGGATTTGGTGAGCTTGGTATCCAACAGTGACCGGAGGCTCAACCAGAATGTGTTGAGGAACCAACTATAACGGTCTGAGATAATGGTTTGTGGGATCCCAAAATGTACCCATACTCATTCAAAGAAGAGCTTGGCAGTGTCTTTTGTTGTGATGTTCTTCTTGCAGGCGACAAGAATATCCATCTTGGAAAAGAGATCAACAACCACAAAAATGCATTCATTTCCCCTCTTGATGGATGGGAGGCCTGATATGTAGTCCATTGAGATGGATTCCCACAGCTTTTCAGGAGTAGGCAGAGGGGTGTACAGACCATGTTTCTTAGTGGTCGGATTGGAAATAGCCCAGGCAGTGCAGGACCTAATATACTTGTCGACATCTTGTCAAAGTTTCGGCCAGTAGAAATTTTTATGCAACACTTCCATTGTCTTTTCGACGCCAAAGTGTCATGCCACCCGACTGTAGTGAGCTTCCCAAATCATCTTCGCACATTTTCTTGATGGAACGTAGATATGGCCCAGATGACACAAAATCTCATCCTGAAGATGGAAATTAGCGACCATTGAGTTGGCGCCCAAAATTTGGGAGGTGGTGGAGAAGCCAAGGTCTGTCTCATGCAGATGGGGCCATCCTGAGGTCTCGTGGCCGCAAGAGTCTAGCACCATGGTGAGTGCCACGACTGGAGGCTGGATGAGGAAATCAACAACTCGGTTGGTAGTTCCTATTTTATACTTGATGTTGAGGTGGAACTGTTGTAAATATGTGGACCACTTTTGATGGCGTTCATTTTGCAATTTTCCTTGGGTTTACATGAACTGTAGTGGTTTTTCATCAGTGTGGATGATTGTCTCCTTCCCAAGAATGTAATGTCTCCATTGGAGAAAATCTTGCACAATGGAGTACATTTCTTTGTCGTAAGTAGGGTACTTATGGACAACATCTGATAGTGTCTCACTAGGATATGCCACGGGGTGGCCGTGTTGAGTGAGAATGACGCCCACAACATAGTATGAAGCATCTGTCTCGATATCAAAGGGATGTTGCAGGTCTGGTAATGAAAGTATTGGGGATGAGAACAAATGATTCTTCAATTCATCGAAGTCTTGTTGTTGGGACATGCCCCACACAAATTTTTCATTACAGCGACCCGTGGTTACTTGGTTGAGGGCCCATGCGATATGAGAGAATCCCAACACGAACCTGTGGTATAACTTGGCGAGGCCCAAGAAGCTCCAAAGTTTAGTGAGTGTGGTTGGGGCTGGCTAGTCACGGATGACCTGGATCTTGGTTGGATCCACATGCACACCATGTTGATCAACGATGTAGCCTAAGTAATAGACCATGTCCATGCCGAAGGAGCATTTTTCCAAGTTTTGATATAGTTTGTGTTGCCGCAAGGTGTGCAAAACCTAATGAATAAGTTGCAAGTGTTTCACCCAAGTCTTGATGTAGATGAGGATGTCATCTAGTTACACCACTACAAAAGTATTGGTGAAAGGTTGTAGGATATCGTCCATCATCATCATAAAAGTTGTTGGAGCATTTGTCAAACCAAAGGGCATGACCAGCCATTCAAACAGACCTTCTTTTGAATTGAAGGCAGTCTTCCATACATATGTTTGTTCTATTGGGACCTGGTGGTAGCCAGACTTCAGATCAATCTTACTTAAGTATTTGCCCCCCTGTGAGCTAATCAAGGAGGTCGTCGATTTGGGGAATCGGGTACCAGTTTCGGACTATGATTTTTTTTAGGGCCCAGTAATCAATGTAGAGTCGCCATGTCCCATCTTTCTTCTGCACCAGCATGATTGGGCTCCCACAAGGTGATGAGATGGGACAAATGTGCCCCTTGTGGAGAAGTTATTGGATTTGCCTCTTGATCTCCTCATTTTCTAACAGAGAACGACAATAGACTGGCCCATTGGGTAGTGGTGCACCTAGGGTCAGATCCATGGGATGCTTGACCTGGTAGTACAGAGGTACCTCGGTAGGAGAAGAGAAGATATATGAGTATTCTTCCATGACCTTATCCACTTGCTTATGTTGTGTGGAGAGATCGGCCGCATAGGCCCTAGATGTAGTTGCGATCTTTCGCTCACTCTGAGAGTGAATCACGAAGAAGAAAAATTTCCCAGTCTAAGAGATGACTTTCCTGCATTGCTTGGAAGAGATCAAGGAAATAACACTAGGAGGGACTGCCTCGGGTATCCTGTACAAATTCCTATTCAAAGTAATAATAAGACTATGATGCCTAGACTCATATGCAACATGGTCTTTCCATAAATAAGGTTGGCCCAAAAGAACATTACAAACTTCGAGAGGAGCAACATCAAAAAATACCTTGTCTTTGAAAGGCTTGATGTCGTACGACAGTCAAAACTATTGGATGAAGCGGAGATCACTTCCTTGGTGGAGCCATCTAATGGTGTAGGGTTGTGGGTGCGATGACAGGGCCAAGCACTTAACAACCTCTATTGATATGAGGTTCTTCTGTCTACCACTATCAACGATGAATTGCATCGGGGTGCCTTTTACCCACATATGTGAATGGAAGAGATGCTCGTCTTCTTCTGGATCGTCTGGTTCACTAGGCTAGATCTTGGTGGTAGCAACGGTGGGACTGGGTTCCGCATCAATGATCCATCTTTCCCTTTCTGGTTCTGACTCAGATTCCAAACCTGCATTATATTTAGAGGCTTTCACTTCAGCCACCATCAACTTCTTTGAGCAGTAATCAACAGTGTTATTCCAAGGGATCTTATGGAAGTCGCACCACTTCTCGGTATCTTTCTTTGTCTTTTTGATGCCCTTCTTTGCTTGCATATTGGACTGGTTTTCCTTATACTGTCCATATTTGCCCTGTCCTTTGTTTTACGGGTTGGGGCCACCCTTTCTTGGATTTTTTTGTGCGGGGTTCCCAGGCCCAAATTTTCGCGTCTTTTGTTTGAGCTTCTGCTCGATTTTGATGGCATAGCGGTAGGCCGCACCCAAGGACAATATGTCCAGAAATTCTATTTTGGTATGGATGTATCTATGTAAAGCACTGGGATACTTGAGCATCAGATGTAGCTCTGAATATTTGATACCCAGCTTGGTGCGTAAGGTATGGAAGATATTTGTGGAGTCTGGCACTGCTTGGTCTCTTGCTTGCCACAGTGTGGTCCATTTGGTATACAAGTCGTCATAACTTCTAACATGGTAGTATTGTTCCTTAATAGCATCCTTGAAGGATTCCCAGGTGGTCGTGACTATAAATAATGAGGGTTACTCTGTTTCATTTTTCTCATAGAAAGTTTCCCACCAATCTTTGACATGGGGAACGACTTTGAAGAGCGCAAAAGTAATATTTTCTCTATTCAAACAGTTATGGACAAAAAATACCCTTCTAGTAGATTCAACCACTTGTCTACAACATTTGTGTCTATCTAACCTTCAAATATAGGAATATCAAAGTTGATTTGTACCTTGAAGGGGGTGGCGCCTCTGCTCGAGGAAGATGCGTCGCCTGTTGGTAGCCCCTGAAGGATTTGCACGAAACTCTCCATCATCTCATTCCTCTGTTGCATGAGGGCTTCCTTATGAAAAATTTTGAAAGGATCTCATGTCCCGTCATATTTATTTTCTCCTGCCATGAGAGGTTTGTTGGGCGTGCAAGAGCTTTTGTCCTTAAGATAAACAAGCTCGAGACCCAATTCTGTGTACCCTAACCTTGTTGGGGACATGCATTAAGACGACAAGGAGCAGACCGCTCTGATACCATTGATCTGGATTTGATGAGCAGAACAAAATGAATACAGATTATTCAAATATGCTTAACACAGGATAATAGAGATACAATAAAACTAGTTTTCTATTCAATAAGGAAATAAGTTGAAACTGTAAAATGCAACGGAAAACAAGCTTGTTGGAATGGTGGTAGCTTATCTCTGAGAAGAGATGTGACGGTTGTGCTCATTCGCCGTAAGATAATCACAGTGAGGCTCTTAAGGCATTTTTACAATAAACATGAATGTCAAAAACCCTAGACATCCAAAAACCTAACCCTGGGAGATGAAGTGCCAAAAGTCATGTGGGCCCCGTTTGGGTAAGTTAGTACATCAACTTCCCAGTGTCGTAACTTTTGCATACGATCTTCGTTTTAGTCACACGATAGCCCGTTGGAAAGGTCTAACTGAGAAGAATGATTTTTTACTGGCCTGGGTCAATGCCATTAGTAATAACATGGACCCCAAATCCCCAAAAAACATCGTTTAGGGCCTCAAAATGACCCCGGAAGTTTGGAAGCCGAAAAACTGTCGAAAAACTACCAAGGTGGAAAAAAAAATTTCAAGCCAATGGAATAGGTGGGTGGCCACCGATATCCACCTAGATCAAAATGAAAGGTTAATGAAGTAACCTAATGGACAACTAGGTGGAACAATATTTGATTCAAGAGTGTTGTGGTAGTAGAGTGAGAGAATGTTTTGAGCTACTTCATTCCAAGGTGTTGGAATGTATAATAAAGGTAAAGTTGGGCATGACTACCCAAAAAGAGCTTTTTCAATTTGAGTACATTGGTTGGATTGTAGAATGGCCAAGTGAAACTTGGCTGGAAAGTATTCATACCAAGGAACCATAGTGCAAATGAGCAAAATGGAAGCACACAAGGAAAGAAGGATCTGAAGGAATTCAAGGACAATCAGCTACAACATAAATAAGTGAATTGAAACAGAAATCCACTAGAGTGCATACAATGAAGTTAAAATGCATATGCATTAGTAGGCATGCTAACAGTGAATTGTTAGTGCATATGGATGTGTAATTGCACATGCTTGGATATGCATATAAAATGCTTGTGAACTTAGAATAGTCTATTATTATGAAATAATGATGTTATGAAAATTGAGTATGACTAATGATGGATTATGTATTCGGGAAAAATGATATAGCATGGTTAAAGATATGGATGTTGTTGTTGCTTATGTCTTCCATCTGGCTAAAGACCAATGAGGGTTGAAGGAATGGTGATCAAAGTGATTAAGGAGAAAGTCTATGAGCTTTTACAAATATCAGTTGATCAGATAGAAACAAGTAGGTTGATAACAACCAGGGAGGTTGATAACAACCAGGGAGGTATGCATTTATTTTCTATTGATGCATACATGTTGAAGGGGATTGAGGTAAGAATTCCCTCAGTTAATTTTCAATATTTAAATTGATATTTAATGGTCAAAGACCTAGAGTATGTATATCTTATTGGTGCTAGAATGCATTTAGATAGATTGTCAGTTGTATATTGTGTTATGAGTGGTTATGGGATCATAACCAAGTCAAGTCACAAGACATACTCTTGATATAAAAATAAATATCCATAGAATTAGTCATGTCTGATACCATGAGATGGTTAGATATGGAAGGGCTATAACGTTATGTGAGTGCTCAATGGTATCAATTGTATATCTGATGTTTGGATTGCAACCTCTTTTCCGACACTAAAGAGCACTTAAGAATTATATTCTTGGTGTTGTGTTTGGGTTGAAAGGGAAGTTATCCAAATAGTCAGGAAAGCAATAAGAAGTGTGTGGATGATGTGTGTAGGCGTTGGCCAGACCTTCCAACTCATCGTGGTGGAATGCATGACATAGTTATGTGGTATTATGTAGTCAATGCATGGATGCATTGTGTAGTTGTGGCCATGGGTATTCATACATCGATTGTTATTTTATTTAGTAATTAATTGTTTCATTATTAAAAGCATGTGGTGTTGAAAATACATAATAATGGATAGTTGCATTATATTTAATATAAATACTAGTTGAATTTGATTGGATTGTTGTCGTTACAATTCCAAGATCAGTTTTTGGAGCTATTAAAAATGTTACAAGTGATATTACAAAAATCATTGGATGCATTCAAGTGAATGTATGTATATATTATATAACATAGAAATGATTATGCTAAAAATTGAAATGATGTGAGTATTGATAACTCATGAAGTTGAAAACCCTTCAGGAACTATTATATATTACAACAAGAAAGTTGCAGGTTAAAGAAGCTACATAATGATAAAATTACAGAAAAGCTCTGTTGATGGGACAAAGTGATAAAAATATTTCTGGATAGAAGAAATAAAATATTGATTGATAATACATGTGTCTGTAATGATGAGTTCATTCCAATTGATAGTTGGATGAATAGAAGTGATTGAATTGTATTTGTAATCAATTATGAGATCACTTTGTGATTTTGTTTTGAATCGTTACTATGAAAATATATATATCTTGTACATGAGATACTGACAATTTGTTTGGCTGAGGAATGTTGAAATTGCAGGAAGAAAGGATCTTGGATATGGTAGTGTTGTAATCCCATAGAGAATACCAATTCCTGTTGCTGCAAGAACCCATTTATTATGAGCAGGAGCTCATGTTTGGAAATTTTAATTTTCCTATATAAAACAGTTTTGGGAGTTATAATTTAATACGTATGGATAAATTGCTTTGGATGAATGTAAATTGAGAAAATTGCAGATAGGATGATCTTGGATATGGAAGGGATGTAAGACATATCGAAGACTGATATCTATAGTTGTAGAAGCCAAGCATTTTGAAAAGAAAATTCATGCATGGGAATTTTGTTTTCCTGTATAAAATCAATTTTAGAAATTAATAATTACAAATTGTATGTTATGCTAACAATTTGTGTGGTCGAATGAAAGGTTGAGAAAATTGCAGGTAGAAGGGTCTTGGATATGGCATGGATGTAAGCCCATAAGGAATACCAATATCTATAATTGTAGAGCCAAACATTATGAGTAGAAAGCTCATGCTTGGAAAAAAATTGTTTTTCTGTATAAAACAAATTTGACAAGTATGATTAAAAAAATTGTTATAATGATATCTCATAATGACTGTATGTGTATAATACAGATGAGATGTTGGACATGCAAGCTGGAAAGAATGGCAAAGGCTATTGTTGTGACATGATAACCCTGTGTCCCTAGAAATATTCTTGTGCAAGAAATCCTTGGCTAGGCAAGATGGATTCCCTGAGGGATTGTATAGCAAAGAAGGGGATGCATGAGCCTAGGCCTCGAAGGTGAGTGACCACAAGGAAGAGGAGACTTTGATAGTTCTTGTAAAATATTGATTGGGATCATGCACACAATGTTTATGTCAAGGAAATTAGTGATCCAAGTTAACGAGGCAACCATATGGATGCAGATCCATGAACCGCACAGATAAGTATTGTATTGGATTATGAAAAATTTAAATAAAGATTTTTATGCACAAAATTATGAATTGACATGCTTGTTGATTTGAAATGTTGTAGAAAAATGATGAATGTTGAGGATCTGGAAAAGTACCAGACTTAAGGGAAAAGAAGAAGGTGATGTTGGAGCATTTGAATGACAAAGGCATGGAATGAAGAAAGTCTAATGGACTTGTTGCGGCTAGATTTCTGGAAGCTGCAACTCTGAAACTTCCTGACTGGGTGCAATGGAGCCCTGGAGAGAAGTGGAACAACTAGAGGGACTGCATGGCAGAGAAGGGGGGTCATTTCTTTGGGTTGTGCAAGATGAGAGGGAAGGAGAGATTGTTTGTTGGAAATGCTGCCATAAATATAAATTATGAAGATCATTTACATGTTTTGGGCCGGAATGCCTATGTATACATGTTTAATTTTAGGCCAAGGTGCCTATGTATATAAGAGTTGGTGGATTTCCTATGTGGATTAAGGCCAAAGAGCCTAGATTTGTAATGTTAATAATATTGGAATGGTGTTGTGCACTTAGGATGGTGCCAAAATAAGGGGAGGGCGATGTAACACCCCATTTTTAACCCTTATGAACTATAATGTATTATGTAATTGTGACTTAGGTTGGTGATCCAGTAAAGTTGAAAAGGGGCCAAAGTGCCTAGGAAATGTAATACATCTATATACATTAATAAAATAATACATCGTTGGTTGCAAGACGAACAAGGACAAAAGAGATAGGGGGCTATGATTTCACGAGAGAGGGGGATTGAGGGGATATGTATTTATTTTATATTTTATTTACCCATAATTGATTTCATGGAGAAAAGGGGTTACATGAGCTTCTTGGGGGAGGCCATTTGGTTCTTGATTTTCATGTAATTATGTAAACATCCCTTGTGGGATATTTTGGGTGTGGTTCGTTGGTTCTTCTTCACTCACTCACTCATTGTTCATTTTTCACACCTTTCATTCTATTCTCTCTCCACTCATTCTTCACCCACTCATATTCCTCATTCATGTTTTGGCTTGGGAAAGGAAAAATAATTCTTAGACATGAGCCATGGTTTTGTTGGTTGTAAAGACTATTGGTGTATTCTAGCCATGAATTAATGCTTGCATGTATGAGATGCTTTGGAATGTGTTCATTTTTTCTCACAGTTGTGAATCCTAAGAGTCTCAGCATGGAGATTCTTGACCAGATGTACTGGAGCCCTGGAAGGAGATGGGCATCTTGAGGGACTACGTGGTAGAGAAGGGGGTCCATTCTCTTGGGTTGTGCAGGCTGGGTAGAAGAGAGATGGTGTACTTTGGATTGATGTGGGTGTTGAAAATCCAGTGAGATGTTAAGTGTTCACTTGTTCTTATTCATTCATTGTTACACCCTTCTCACTCTTTCATTTTGATGCCTCATTCTTGTTGATTCGTGTGCTCTTGGTATGAGCATGGAAGCGAATGGTTGGAAGAGGAGAGACATTGCTAGATGGATGTAATAGATTACTGATCATTCCATAGGGAATGGATTCCTGTGTGCATGAGATTGATGAAAATTCGGAAAGAACTATCCATAGCTGAGAATCCTTGAGTTTCCAACAGGGAGATTTCCTGACCAATAGCATTGGATCCCTGGAGAGAAATGGAACATCCTTAGGGACTGCATGGCAGAGAAAGGTGTTCATTTCTTTGGGTTGTGTAGGCTGAGTGAGAAAGAGAGATGAACAATCGGATTTGTTGTGTGGTTTGGAAACCTGAGAGCTAGTTAGCCAATTGTTGTGTGTTGCATATTTGGCCTAAGACCCATCCTTGTGGATTCATACCCCTGTCTCGGGGGTGACCTGTTGTTGAGAATAAAAGAAGAACAATGTCTATGGTTGGGAGGAGCATCCTTGGTCTGCATCCAGTTGGTGAATGTTTACTTGCAAAGATAAGTGTTCTCTATGTTTTATGTATAATGTATATTCTGTTGCGTATTTAATTATCTCTGAGATATATATTTATAATGTGCTTGTTTGTTGGTTATTTGTTGTGCATGGAACGCTGTCTATTTCTTTATGTTGTAGAATGAATCTTGATTAATGCAGGTGGGTCTTTTTTTCGAATTAAATGTTATTAGAATTCGAGGTCAGTTCAGAAGCAAGTTTTTGGAGTATTGTGGCTAGCCTGTGGGTGGTTGGATATGTTACAGATTGGTATCGTGCCTAGCCTGTGGGTGGTTGGGTATGTTACATCGAGCCTCTTATCGATGAGTTGTTGAAGTTATGGGGTGACATCACTATGTATGACATCTGTAAACCAATCGAGGAGAAGAAATTTCAATTCCATGGAATACTTGTATGGACAATTCACGATGCCCTAGGACTAACACATTTTTGTGGTATGTAACATTATGTTGCACTTTAATACTATATAATTCTTTAAATATATCATGCATGTTTTTAAAATAATCTCATCGTACAATTGACATTAATCCATTTGTTGTCAGTCTTCAAACAAAGGGTAAATTTGCATGTCCAGTTTGTGGTCCTAAGATGAAGTATCGTCATTCAAAAAGATTAGGAAAGATGGTGTTTGATGAGTATAGGCACTTCCTCCCTAAGAACCATAGGTATCGTACTACTAAAAAACATATTTTCAATGGGAAAGAAGAGATTGGATTAAAACCAAGAAGAATGACACCTCACCTATGGAGGTTGGAATATAATAGAAATCGTTAAGGTATGCAATTTCTTTATGTATTGTATATGTATTGTTTTGAATTTTTATTTTAATTATTGAATTTGTTTTACCGTATTTGATAATTATTGTTGTGATTTATTTTATGCTTTATCAAGGCCTCCATCGTGAAGGTATTAATAATGGGATTCCATGAGCAATGAAATGTTATGCCACTCAATTCATGAGGTTTCCCTACTATGAGGAGCTAAAAATACCTCATTTGTTTAATACAATGCATATCGAGAAGAATGTGACAGAAACATTATGGCGAATCATAGATGGTAGGAGGGATAATGAAAAAATCGTCAAAATTTGTACTAACATTCAGGAATCCAATCATGCAATGTAAAGTTTGATCTAATCAAATAGCAATAGAGATCGAAATAACCTTCCATGGTTATTAACAGAGCAACAAAGCAATGATGTAAAAGAGGTCATTCAAAGAATTAAATTTCCCACGGGTTTTTCTTTAAACATAAATAATCTCTTAACGAAGAGAGGTGAATTTGGTGGGGTAAAAACACATGATTGGCATACCTTCATTAAGGTAATAATTTTGGTATACATAATTATATATTGGTCATACACATCTTTTAAGATTTTTTTTTATCTACTTTGGAAACAAATAACGATTCATTTTTATTGTTACAGTATCTTCTACCTTTATCTCTCCCAAACGACTTTGACAACAACGTCAAACAAGTTATATATGATATTGGAAAATACATGAGGTAAGTGGTTGTGATTTATATGAAAAATGTTTTTTCAATTTGTTGTTGCACTTAATGACATATGTTTTACTTGTAATTTAATAGATATTATGTTTTGTTGAAACATGTTATCTTCTTGCGTTATGATCTGTAGATGGTTTCCATTGAAAGAAATCCATCAAGATGATATAAAGTATTGGAAGAGATAAATTCCTCGTCTAATGTGTGAAATGAAAAAGTATATACCTCCAAAAAAATTCAATGAACAAGAACACTACCTCATACACCAAGTTGAGGAGATTGAAATGTGTGAACCTGTACACACAAGGTCAATGTAGATGGTGGAGAGGCACTTAAAATCATTGAAGGATTTGGTTAGACAAAGAGCACGTTCTAAGGATTTTATGGTGGAGGAATATATGGTATATCAATCCATGGTGTATATTAATCAGTATCTTCCTAAACTAGCAGCGCCAACTATGTATGCAGTGGATCTCATTTGGGATGTGAAATCCATCAAAAACATTGAAGGGGAGTACCTGTTGGGGAAAGGTAGAATGAAGAAAGTGAGAGGTAATTAAATTGTGGAGATTTATAATACCTATAGCTTTTCATTTTTTGTGTGTATGATCATACTCATTTAATATTTATTCTTTCATCAATTATTAATATTTACCATTGTTATAACTAATATTTAATATTGGTGAATTATGGATTTTTTATTCAGTTGCTCAAGATTGGGATGCACTACATTTATAGATTGCAAACAATATTGACTGGATGAAGGTATGGATTGAAAGATGTAAACAACATCATGGTGGTAGGTTATCATGGAAATAACTATATGAACCAGTTAGATAAACTCGTCTTAATGGAGATGACATTGTTACGCGGAGGGAAATTGATTTAGCATATGGTTTGAAAGATGGTCAGGCAAGCAAATTCACCCGTTTTATTTAGTTATTTTATATTATATTAATGTGATTGTAGGTGTGTGTTTTTCAGATACTTTTCAAGTTATATAAATATGTTTATTAATTGACAATGCATATTTTACCTATCTGGCATATTGTAGTTGAAACACCACAAGGCTATGTGGTGTAATGGTCGTAAATTTCACATGGATGAAAACATAAAAAAATTATGATAGTGGGATAACTCTAGTATTCTAGGTCACTAATGTTTCCTCTAGGAGTGACAGACATCCCCGAGAATCTAAAAACAGATATTATGGGTATTTGGATGATATACTTGAGTGTGACTTTAATTCCTTCAAATTAGTTATGTTCGACATCAAATGGTATAGGTTACGAATGCATGAACATGATGAGGAAAGAATTGTTATTCAACATGCCAATGGGTTTTCAATGATTAAAACAACGATGTTTGAAAGAGAACATGATCGCTATGTTTTTCCAAGCCGATGTGAACAAGTCTTTTACTCAAAGGTTCAAGGTGAGAGGGATTGGTCATTTGTTGTTAGATGTAATCCAAGGGGAATTCCAGCAAAGTATATTGTAGAGGAAGAAGACGATATTGAAGAAGAAGATGATGCACTAGAGACAGATCAGTAAAATAGGTCGATAGACGAAGAAGATGAACTAGGCATAGGAGACAATGAAGTTCTTGATGATGATTTCGATGAAGATATGCTCGAAAATGACATTGATGATGATGATGATATCGTCAATCCTTTCAACATCATTTCTGAACCAGACGGTGATACATATGTCGATTTGGATGAAGAAGAAGATACAAAAGAAGGATAATACATATGTTGAGTTGGATGAGGTACGTTATGAAATATTCTCTTTAAATAATTTACTTATGTGGGTTAATTAAATGTTTTAAAGTTTTATGCCATTTTTTTATATCCTATGTTACATGGTGTTTATTATGTCAAACTTGAAAATGGTGGCCATGTGTACGTGCTAAACTAAAATTATTATTTACAAACACATAATTTCGTTTACCTTAATTAATTTTTGTTTTGGTAGTTTCCATGCATGAATCTTACTATGTTGTTTTTTATTATTTTCTATTTTATAGATTTGGTATTGGGGAATTGAGAGTGATGTGAGGGGGAGGGGAGAGCCATGTGAGCTTCCTCCTTCACGTGGTTGGCCTTGTTCAATAGAGAATAAATTATTCTCAAAACAAAAAGAATCCCATTCATATTTATACTATCATCGTAAATGTCATCATTGTTGTCATAGTATTGCAACAACGAAGTTTTGATGAACATGTTCATCATTGCTATAACATCTTCGTCGAAACTATTCAAAACATGGGACTTTGGCCCATGAGTAATTTGATGGCAAGAAGAAGGCGCTAGATGAGATTTTGTATTTAAATAATTATTTTGTGCAATACTATAAAACAAAGACAAGACATAACTATTGAAGCTTGTGCAATTTATCCAGTACTTGTTTATCGACATTATTGCATGCCCTTGCAGTACTAGATGCAGGAACATGCATCTCAAACGAATTTTGAAAGAAATAGCTAAAAGACATTATACTAGGACTAGACATGGGAAACAATGACCTGTGAATGGGGCCAACGTTGACATTTTTTCAAACAGTTTCTGTATGCACTGAAATTTGACATGATGGACTGTTCACATGCCTTGATGATATTGGAGGGTTTCTATACTCAAATATGACTCACACACCCACTCTAACGAGATCCATTTTTAGGGAAAGTGTGGATAGTAAAAATTCTAGGACTTCAATCTCTAGGATGCAACACACTTTCTAGAACACCAATTTGAGAAGTATGCATGGACAAGGGATATCTATATGGAAACAAAGAAGTAATCGGAAAACAATGGGCCCATAATTTATTTAAATTGTGGATCCCCAATCTATTGGATATTCCAAACTTTGGCCAAAGCATGAATGTGATAAAAGTGTATTTTATTTTTTATCAACATGATGCATGGAGGATTCCTATGGTTGGAAAAAATGTATCCCATCAACCCCTAGTCCATACATCAAGTATCAAGGTTAAATAAACTCAATGAGGATGTAGCTAATGTAATATCGTGAATAAATATGTTACCCATGAATAAATTTACAAGAACTATGGAACACCCTATGGGACACATGGCATCATAATTTCATTGATCAATGATCTAGAAGTTTAGTTTATGAGCCAACTATTAGCTTGTAAATTGTTCCAAATATGCATAAAATATGAGTTCCCTATTAGAGTCATCCATGTTGTGGAATGATGTGCACAAGGAATTAATATGTGTTGAGCCCTATATGTTCAAAATGAGTTGATAGAAGATTGTCTTGACACATAGGAGAATGGTAAGGATTTTCATTATAGTTGGGTAAATTTTCTTCTTGATATGATTAACTTGTGTTAGAGTGTCATTCTTTGAATGCTAAATACATATTGGAGTTATGCAAATAAATCAATTTATAAGGAGATGGAGTGGTCCTTCCTAGGTTGGGATTCATGACTTGAGACTAGTGAGATGTTAATATCCATTCCTATATATTAACAAACAAAGTGATGCATAAAAGAGAAGAAAATTGGGATGGCTTGGGCACCATTGACCTCCAATTAAATAGGTGGTTCAAAATGTGGCTTTGCATCCACATGATTAATATCATTACCTTGTCCTAATATACACAATCATCATAAAATCATAATGGCCCTTGTGTATCCAAGTGAAATTAATGTTCAACCTAGCAGATGTGGGAAGTTCAATATCCAATTTCACTGATGAAACCTTCAACCATAACCTATTTAATGTTTCCACTCAATAAGATATTTGATCAAAGATGCTTTTTGGGTCTAATATTGAGGTATGTGTAGTAACTACAAATAATATATTAACAATTTTCTTCCTTTTCTCATTTATTCCAAAAAGGGTTTGTACTCCCAACAGGTTAAATTTTACATCATCTGATGTATATTTTGGAAAAATTTCATCATTATGGTATGCCCTCATTGATTTGATAGGTTGTTAAGTTCGAATGGAATAGACCCTAAATGTTGGACTGATAACTAGTCCAACTTAAGTGAACTAAATTCAATATTCCTTCTTGTCATTACTTAACCTAACCTAACTCATTAAACAAACATCAACCACAATTCTTATCAAATTGAAGAATTGTCACATTAACTTAGGCACCTCAACCAATGGATGGTCAACCATTGATTTTTCCATGATGATCATAAATATGCTAATATGATCGATCCATTGGAAAGTAAAATTCATAAACCATATCCATACATTCAATACACAACATGTAAGTTTTAAACCTGTGAAGTAAAGCAATGCATATAGATTCTTAAGAAAAACAAAATTTAATCAATGGCTCATACACATAGTACACAGAGATTTATACATGAAACCCTCAACTAGAGAAAATCTTTCTTATATTCATTATATCAAATTTCACCATTCACCATACAATATATACAATGTTTTTAGGTATTTTGTAGATACCAAAACCCTAATCCCTTAATCTGGGATTAATTTAGAAAACCGCTAAAAATAGCAAAATTCGCTAAAAATAGAAAAAACTGCCCAAAAACAGATTTCAGGGCACTGCGCGCAACCAGGGGGGGCATACCTGGCCCCCCCTAGGAATCACCTTACGCACACGACATAAAGAGAACTACTAGAGGGATCGTCAGATGCAGTTTTCGAATCTGATGCGCCCACACACACACATGCAAAGAATATAACACATACCCAACATTCTCCCACTTGTTGTTTTCTTTGCATCCAGGGGTCCACATGATTATATAGTCAACAATCCAGGGTAGTAATGCCCATTGTTACTCTACACCACGAAAAATTTTCTATGCTCACAGACTTTGTCAATGAATCTACAACATTCTTCAAAGTGTCAACCTTTTCCAGCAACACCTTCTTTTCCTCAACCATGTCTCTCACAAAGTGATATTGAACATCAATATGCTTTGTCTTCGAATGATAAGCTGGGTTCTTTGCCAGGAATATTTCACTCTGACTGTCACAATCTAATCTCATTTCTTGTTGTACCAACCCAATACCTGAACACAATCTATGTAACCATACTGTTTCCTTGCTTGTATGAGTGGTTGCAATGTATTCGGATTCTGTAGTTGAGAGTGCCACTACAGCCTGTCTTTTCCTCATCCAACTGATTTCTCCTCCAAATAGGTTAAACACTTACCCACTTGCAGATATTTTGCGATCCATATCTCCAAACCAGTCTGCATCAACAAAGCCATGTATGTCCACCACTTTGTCCAATCCTGGTCTTCCTTGGTAGCACAATCCATAATTGGTAGTGCCACGCAAATACCTGAAGACCCTCTTTAATGTTGTCCAATGCTCCTTCCTTGGTTTTGACATTTACCTTCAAAAAACTCCCATTGCATTGCAATGTTCGGTCTAGTACAGCCCATTGCATACATCAAACTGCCAACTGCTCTGGCATATGGAACATGGGACAAGTCGTCTTCTTCTTCCTGTGTCTTGGGACACTGATCTGCAAATAACTTTACACCTATAGGAATAGGAACCTTGATCGGTTTACTTCCATGCATATTAAACCTCTGCAATATTGTCTCAACATATTTTCTCTGATTCAACCAGAGTTTCATGTTTGCACGATCTCTTTTAATTTCCATTCCCATAATGAAGTTAGCAGCACTGAGATCCTTCATGTCAAATTTGGAGGATAGCTGTGATTTCACCTCCTTGATAACATTCATGGTATTTCCTACCAACAACATGTCATCAACATACAACACTACATAAATGAAGTGATTACCAACCTGTTTGGAATATACACAGTGATCAACCCTGCTTCTCACAAATCCCAATCCAAGGATCTATGTGTCAAACTTTTGGTACCACATCCTAGGTGATTTCTTTAGACCATATAGTGACTTCTTTAGCTTACAGACCGAATCTTTCTTTCCCTTCACTACAAATCCTTATGGTTGCTTCATGTATATTTCTTCTTCCAGATCCCCATGTAGGAATGTTGTCTTCACATCCATTTGTTCCACTTCAATATCAAAAGAAGCAGCAATAGATAAAAGAAATCTAATAGAATTTAACTTAGCAACAGAAGAAAAAATCTCACCAAAGTCAATTCCCTCTACCTGGGAATAACCTTTTGCTACTAACTGAGCTTTGTATTTCTCCACTTTTCCTTCTGCATTAAACTTCTTCTTGAACAACCATTTGCTACCAACATATTTTCTTCCAGCTGGAAACTCAACTATATCCCATGCCTCATTCTTATCCAAGCCATCCATTTCTTCAACCATGGCCTTCTTCCAAAGTTTACTATCCTCTGAATTCACTGCTTCCCTGACAATTCTGGGATCATCATCAGTAATAGATAAAGCAAAATTGGAACGAAAATCAGGTGGACTATACCTTTTTGGTTTCTTTCTTTCTCTCTTTGATCTCCTCAATACTGGGGTATGAGGTTCTTCTTCTACTTTTGCTTCATCTTCTTCAGATGATCCAGATTTTGCATCATCCAACTCAAGCTCTATTTTCTCAAGTTCTTCTGGCCTTGGTAGGAATTCTTGTTTGGAAACATCTTTACCTCTCTGAAAACAAAATATCGACTGTAAACAGTCTTCTTGGTATCTGGGTTCCAAATATTATAACCTTTCACACCATATTTATAACCAATAAAGATACACTTCTCAACCTTTTTATCCAGCTTACTCCTATTTTCCTTTGGAACATGTACATAAGCATCACAACCAAAAACTCTAAGATGTTGAAGAGAGGGTTTCTTTTCAGTCCATACCTCGTGTGGAGTTTTATCATCCAACGTTGATGAAGTTAATTTATTGACTAGGTAACATGGTGTACCCACTACCTCTGCCCAGAATTCTTGTCCTAACTCGGCACCATTGAGCATGCTCCTTGCTTTTTCCATCAGTGTCTTGTTCATCCTTTATGCAACTCCATTCTGTTGAGGAGTGTATGGAGTAGTCTTCTACCTTGCTATACCAAACTTCTTACAAAATTCTTTGAATTCATTTCCGCAGAATTATCCACCATTATCTGTTCTCAATACCTTTATTTTCTTTTATGTCTGATTTTCTACCAGGGCCTTAAACTCTTTAAATTTATCAAATACCTCGGATTTCTTTCTAAGAAAATAAATCCATGTGCTCCTTGATAAATCATCTATGAATGAAACATAATACATAGATTTACCTAGGGATGGAATAGGAACATGTCCAAACACATCATTGTGTATCAACTCTAAGATCCCCTTTGCTCTTGTAGCACTAGATGGGAATCTTACTCGATTTTGTTTACCATATATGAAATGTTCACAAAAATCAAAATCCAGAGTGCAATTAGACATACCTCAAACCATACCTTTACCATGTAGTGTTCGAAGGCCCTTTTCTCCAATATGCCACAGCATGGTCTTCTTTTCTGGGACAGTATTGGTCTTGTCCCCTTCATTTATCTACTCAGGGACAACAGAACTGTTACACCCATTAGTATAAGTGCTTCCCAATAACTTGTACATAGTTCCACACCGAACTCCCCTCATCAACACCATTGTTCCTCATACCATCTTGCAAGTGCCCTTTCCAAATACAGTATCCACTCCTGCATCATCCAACTTTCTTACAGATATTAGGCTCCTGGCTAGTTTTGGAATGTGCAGAACCCCAAGGAGAGTTCTAATCCTTCCATCTTTTAGCAGCAACTTAACCCTTCCATGTCCCATGATTTTGGTTGTCGAGTCATCTCCTAGGAATACATCACCACCATCGTATTTTTCATATTCAAAGAACCACTCCCCGTGAGGGGTCATATGATATGATGCACCTGAGTCGATCAACCATACATCACGGTCTGCATGTTTACCTATATATGCTAGGTAAACAACACCTCCTTCTTCAGTGGAGGTTTTTGCCTCTGTGGAAGAGGTATTATCATATCCCTTTGTTTTATCAACCTTCTTAGACTTGCAATCTTTCTTATAATGCCCTGTTTTACCACACTTCCAACATTTTCTCAAAGATTTTCCTCGAGACTTAAATCTACCTGTAGATTTAGATCTCCCCCCCCCCGAAGACTTACTAGGATTCCTATCTTGGGTACAACCTCTTACAGATAAAGCATCTATTCTATGACCACCCTTGCTTTTTCGCCTCATCTCTTAAGATAACAAGGATGCAACTACATCCTCATACTTCATTGTAGATTGAGTGGTACTACCAATTGCTACAACCAAATTATCCCAAGAGTCTGGCAAAGAACGTAACAAAGTAATAAACTTATCTTTTTCTGCAATCGTAATATTAACATAGACAAGTTGACTTACCAGAGTATTAAAGGCATTTAGATGTTCTGTCACAGAATCTTCATCTTCCATCCTAAGATGATACAACTTCTTTCGAAGAAACAACTTGTTTACCGGGGACTTTGATTGATACAAATTCACTAACTTATCCCGTAGTTCATTGGCTGTAGATTCTCCCGAGACATTCAACAACACCGAATCTTCCAAGCAGAGTCGAATAGTACTCCTTGCTCTTATGTCCAACTTCTCCAAATCTTCCTTTGACATACCAGTAGGTGGTGTACTAGTAGTTTGTGTACTAGTAGGTTGTGTACCATTCATCTGTGTTCTAGTAGGCTGTGTACCACTAGGTTGTGTACCAGGATCCACAACGATCCATTATTCTTTGTCCACAAGAAGGTCCTCCATCTTGAGCTTCCATAGCTCAAAGTTTTTACAGTTGAACTTCTCTATCTCGATTCTAGAAGAGATCGTCATTCCTCTTTCTATACTCGAATAATCACTGCAAAAGCTCCCACTAAACCCAGGTTTATCACAGACCCAATATAAACTTGATCTATCAATACCGAGCCAAACCCTCAACAACAAAGGTGTCCCTCTAAAGCCAAAAATGAGCTTTGATACCACATGTAAGTTTTAAACCTGTGAAGTAAAGCAATGCATATAAATTCTTAAGCAAAACAAAATTTAATCAATGGCTCATACACATAGTACACAAAGATTTATACTGGAAACCCTCAACTGGGGAAAACCTTTCTTATATTCATTATATAGAATTTCACCATTCACCATATAATATATACAATGTTTTTAAGTATTTCATAGATACCAAAACCCTAATCCCTTAATCCGGGATTAATTTAGAAAACCGCTAAAAATAGCAAAAACCGCCCAAAAAACAATTTTGGGGCATTGCCTCGAACCTCGTTGGCCCCGGGCTACCAAACGTTGTGCATAACCAGGGGGGCATACCTGGCCCCCCCTGGGACCCCCCTAGGAAGCGCCTGACACACACGACATAAAGAGCACTACTAGAGGGATCATCAGACGTAGTTGTCTAATCTGACGTGCCCACACACACACATGCAAAGAATATAACACATACCCAACATGACACACAAAGATTATGTGGGAAACAACCCCACTGATTAGGAGAAAACCCATGGAATTATAAGCAAAGAGCTTATCTTATTACTGCAAGCCACATTACATCCATGGTGGTCCTCATCTCAACTCCAACCATGGTTCATCCAAACCCATGGAATGATAAGAAACGAGCTTATCTTATTACTACAAACCACATTACATCCATGGTGGTCCTGATATCAACTCCAACCATGGTTCATCCATCCATGGTAAGGACTACTTAAATAATATAAAAACATTAGTATCATTTTTTAATGATTTCAACATAGATTTTATTTCAACAAAACATTGTAGCGAAAGTTGCAAATGCATTCAAGACTTGAAACTTACAGTGTGTTGGTATTCTGACATCCCTTTCATCTCAATAGATACACACTAATTCACTTATAGCGTTTGAATTTTAACGCTTTTCTGATGGCAGAAAATTTCGTAGATATGGAAAATTCGTTGATGCATAGTTTATGGCATCGACATTATGAAGATGTCTTCCGTTGTCGTTTAAGGTCTAAAAAAATGTTTGGTCGTCTCTATTGCGACGACATTTTCCATCATAGTAGAGAGGACATGTAAACCATATGTCATCATCAGAAGTAAGACGACATGTAAATATACGTCGGAAGTGAGACAACAATTTATGTCACTGTAAAATTGAGACTTTGATGACACGTGTCCATTAAATACGTCGAAAGTAAGACATAAGAACATTCGTATGAATTGAGATGGTACCAGAAACGACATTTGGAGGGGAAAATGTTTGTCATGATCCCGAAAAAATCACATTGAAATTACGTCGAAAGGGGCGTCAGAATATGACCCAAATTTACTAGTGGACATTCCTTTCTTTTTGCTATGATCAGGGGATCAAATTTTGCTCAAAAATTCAAAGTGCTCGGAATTGCTTCAAAACGGACGAGAGCGTAGGCCTCATTGTTTCGAACCCAACGCAACTCATTTCGTCTTGAATGGACGTCGAGAGCGAGAGATATTGCAATCTGTTCATAAAGTCAAACAAGCAAAAAAAATGATGCTGACTGTACAGTCCGTACAGGATGACGTGGTAGAGTCGTACGACCGTACATGTCGTGACATGGAAAGTATCTGTTGGTTGACAGTTGGTAGAATGGGAAGTCGACACGTGGCATCTCGTTGGTTAATGGTAAGGTGCCACGTGGCCCAATCATAGGCTTCCACGTGGCACCCTTTTATTGGCTTTTGGTTTGTATGTAAAATTATTGGAGTCCATGGGGTTCGACCCCCGGACCTCCCCCACTACATATAGCTTTCACAAACTCTGACTGACCAATGGGTCACACATTATGCCTTGTAATATATATGAATTCCATTGTATTTCAATTTGAGTTATGTGACCGTTGGCAGGGGGTCGGGTCGGGGCTTAGCCCCGGCCCGCAATCATTTGATTGCATATATGACCATACCATATATGGTATAGCCCGACAGTTGGTTGGCACAGGGATTATAATCCATAGCCCGTGGTTCTATGTTATATGTCATATGCCCATGACCGGAGCGCGGGGAGTTAGTATGGTTGGCACGGTTGTAACCGTTTGGCCCTTTTTCCAATGCACACGGTCGTATGGACCCCTATGTGCCCAGGTGCTAGGCGGTTAGGGGCTGGCGCGCCCATAACCGTCCTACAGTTTGCATCGTTGGTGCGGTTGCGCCCGGTGCTGGTTTTTTACGCTATTTATTGTGTGTGTGCCAGGTTCATTTGGCAAAGGGTGCAATTTGTAGAGGCAGAGACAACAAGCTTGAAGGGGGGACTTCCAGGAGGCCTAACTTCTTCGTTTTTCGACCGATTGAGGTGCCAAAAAAGCCCAGCTAGGGGTTTTTGGATGCTCTGAATCCATTGGAGCAGTCGGTTGGTTATTTTGATCATTGTAAGACATGTTTTTGAGCACTTTGAGCAATTAATAATAATGATCCATTGGAAGCTGGACCAGGAGATGTAGCCCAAGAGAGGGGTGAACTCCTTTATCAATTGTTGTGTTTTATGTGCTTATGTTCATTGATTATGCTGTTGTCTATGTGTATTTTTCATAAGTAATCCCTTAATTTATGTGTTGCAAAACTGATCCATTTGCTTTAAACACATAACATTTACATTGCAATAATTTCAAGTATTTCAAGTCTTCTTCATTTTTAGATCAAGTTGGTATCAGAGCACTGGTTTTTGAAGACTTGATTGTTTGCAAGTTTTGTTTCTAATGATCACAAGTTTGAAACTCACAAGAGTAGAAGGTCAACTTGTGGAGCCAAGTTCTCATCCGACAAGGAGGAAGCATATGCCATCACCGCAAGTTTCAGGGAGACATTCACCAAGCATGGCTCATGCAGAAAGTCATGAACGTGTTCCTGCCGAAGATGAAGATCTCAGAAAGGCTGTCATAGAGATGAGAGAGATGATGAAGATATTGATGGAAAGGAACATATTGTCGTAGGGTGAAGGCTCCAACCCTTCAAGGCATAAGGGAAGCAGTGGTGACAAAACTCCAGACGAAAATGGAGGGAATGGTGCTTCTCCACCACCCTCTCCTCCATCATCATCATCATCTTCTTCTTCTTCTTCTTCTACCAGTTCAAGACCTCTTCTGAATTCTCCAAAGGGGCTTGGTAAAACTCCTTGGCAAATTCCTTCATTAAAGCTTGATATAAAATTTGAATTGCCAATATACAATGGAGAAGTTAATGCTGAGAAGTTAGATAATTGGATACGTCAAATTGAAGTATATTGTAGAATACAAAAAATTCAAGATGATGAAACCAAAA
>ML782112.1:936304-950258 GCA_009831015.1 Picea engelmannii | reverse complement strand
AGGGACGAATCCAAGCAAGGCCAAGTGGATTGAGGTTGGAAGGGTGAGGGAACTTTACCCTCATCTTCACATAGACTGAAAATAGTCTTTTGGAGGTCCAAAATCTTCCCAATGGGGAGGTGTGATCAGGGGATCAAATTTTGTTCGAAAATTCAAAGTGCTCAGAATCGCTTCAAAATGGAGGAGAGAGTAGGCCTCGTCGTTGCGAACCCAACGCAACTCGTTTCATCTCGAATGGAAGTCAGGAGTGAGAGATATTGAAATCTGTTCATAAAGTCAAACAGGCAAAAAAAATGATGCTGACTATACAGTCCGTACAGTCCGTACAGGCTGACGTGGCAGAGCCGTATGACCGTACATGTGGTGACGTGGAAAGTATCTGTTGGTTGACTGTTGGTCGAATGGGAAGTCGACACGAGGCATCTCGTTGGTTAATGGTAAGGTGCCACGTGGCACCCTTTTATTGGCTTTTGGTTTGTATGTAAAATTATTGGAGTCCGTGGGGTTTGACCCCCAGACCTCCCCCACTGCATATAGCTTTCACAAACTCCGACTGACCAATGGGTCACACATTATGCCTTGTAATATATATGAATTCCATTGTATTTCAATTTGAGTTATGTGACCGTTGGCAGGGAGTCAGGCCGGGGCTTAGCCCCAGCCCGCGGTCATTTGATTGCATATATGACCATACCATATATGGTATAGCCCGACAGTTGGTTGGCGCGGGGATTATAATCCATAGCCCGTGGTTCTATGTTATATGCCATATGCCCACGACTGGAGCGCGGGGAGTTAGTATGGTTGGCACGATTGTAACCGTTTGGCCCTTTTGCCAATGCGCACGGTCGTATGGACCCCTATGTGCCCAGGTGCTAGGCGGTTAGGGGCTGGCGCGCCCATAATCGTCCTACAGTTTGCACCGTTGGCGTGGTTATGCCCGGTGCTGGGATTTTACGTTATTTATTGTGTGTGTGCCAGGTTCATTTGGCAAAGGGTGCAATTTGTAGATGCAGAGACAGCAAGCTTGAAGGGGGGACTTCCAGGAGGCCTAACTTCTTCGTTTTTCGACCGATTGAGGTGCCGAAAAAGCCCAGCTAGGGGTTTTTGGATGCTCTGAAGCCATTGGAGCAATCCGTTGGTCAGTTTGAGTATTGTAAGACATGTTTTTGAGAACTTTGAGCAATTAATAATAATGATCCATTGGAAGCTGGACCAGGAGATGTAGCCCAAGAGAGGGGTGAACTCCTTTATCAATTGTTGTGTTTTATGTGCTTATGTTCATTGATTATGCTGTTGTCTATGTGTATTTTGCATAAGTAATCCATTAATTTATGTGTTGCAAAACTAATCCATTTGCTTTAAACACATAACATTTACATTGCAATAATTTCAAGTATTTCAAGTCTTCTTCATTTTTAGATCATGTTATCATGAGAAACTTTGGATTTTCTAACGATTTTATTTCATGGATAAAAAAATTTGTAGGTGGCCCTTAGATAGCCCCTCTCTTAAATGGCAGACCATGAACGTTTTTCAAAGCAACATATGATTAAGGCAAGGTTTCCCTCAGTCTCCCCTCCTTTTTGTTATTATAGCATACTCTCTCAGTGGAAAGATAGAATCCAAATGACTTAACGAAAGATTGTCAGGGATATCAATAGTTAGAGGAGTAAAAGAGATAAATCACTCCCAATTTGCAGATGACACCTTGTTCCTGGGAGGAGCCTCTCTTCTTATCACTGAAATATTGAAAGTGATTCTCCAACAAGTTTTAGCAGTTTCAAGGGGTGTTGTTAATAACAGAAAACAAAACATATATGGTTGGAATGTTCCAAAAAGCAAACTTCAATCCCTGGCAACGAAACTTAATTTTAGATTTTCTGAAAAGTGTCATTCCTTCACTTACTTAGGAATTCCCATCTTTCAATCAAGAACTAAAGTTGTGAATTGGAAAAGTATTTTAGACAAAATCAGGAAAAAAAAATGAATCAGTTGGGGACCAAGTGGTTTAACCCAACTGGAAGAATAATGTTAATTAATTTTTTTCTCTCCCCAATGTTCATATATCAAATTTTGGTGATATTATCCCCAAAGGGAGTCCTCTATGAAATAAATGCTTTGTTAAGAAATTTTCTTTAGCAAGGTGGGAAAACGAACACAAATAAATACCATCTAATAAAATGGAGAACAATCGTAGCACCATATGAACAAGGAGGGAAAGCGATAAGTGACCCAGCTCTAATGAACAATGCTCTTGGGGAAAAAATATTGTGGAGGTTGATTACAGAAGGGAAAGCTTAGTGGAAATCCATCCTCTCAAAGAAATACCTCTTAGTGTTGGTTGTGGAGCCTGATTATCTTCCTGATTCAGAGGTATTTGTTTTCAACCGTGTTTATACCCCATGAAAATTGTACACCCCTCCACGGGAGGGGTCCGGGGGGTTCATCCCCTCGACGAGGGAAACGTCCCTCGATGGAAACCCCCTTGTAAAATATTGTAATCAATATGGACCATTCATTATAAGGTCACATATCTGACGGTAGAAGTTATTTTAGGGAATTTTTCCCTAGAAGGAAACCCTCTTTTATGAAGGAATTGTATTGTGGATGTGTATGTGTGTGATTATTGTATTCTGAGAGAGGAGACTGTGAGAGAAAGAAGAGGAATTTACAACGAATGTGTTTTAGGTTGTATCCCTTCATTTTTCTAGATAAAAAAAATGAAGGAACTAGAAATTTCACTGGTGGACATAGCCCACATTGGGTGAACCACGTATATCTTTGTCTCTATTGTATTGTGTATCTTTTGTGTTTTATTTCTGTGTTTGTTTTAATTTTATTTCTCCACAATCCTTCTTTTCTAACACTTATGACAGAGACAAAGAAGTTTAGATAAGGAGCCTCTCCAAAAATACAACTCGCCAATTTGGAAATTATTCAAAGAAGCCTTGTCAATAATAAAAAATCAATTAACCTGGATTCCTGGAAAAGGAAGGCATATAAAGATTTGGGAAGATACCATCGTAGCAGATCCCCCTCTAGGTACCATAGAAGATATAGCTCCCCCGAGGATTTGGTTGAATGCAAATAAACTCCTCACTCTCTTAGATATCTCTCACTGGGATTCATATGATTTTTGGATCGAATGAAAGAGTTTAAATTCACCTTCGACCCTTCATGGTTTGTGAGAAACTCTAGTAGCTCTTCTCAAAGGGAAAACCCCATCCTCAAGAGATGTTGAGGATGAAAGACGCTGGGGCGCGAAAGGAGGTAAGTACACGGTTAAGTTGGGTTAACATTCTCAATTTCGTCATCTCCCCCTCCCTCCAAAGGATTCTCTTTGGAGCTTTATTTGTAAAAGTGATGTTATTCCAAAGGTGAAAGCGTTTAGTTGGATATTATGCCACAAGAAAGTCCTGACAGTGGAAAACTTGAAGAAGCAAGGAATAAAAGGACCTTCTAGGAGCCCCCTTTGTAAACAACATGAGGAAACCCTAGTTGATCTCTTCCTCAAATGTGAATTCTCAAAATAGGTGTGGAGGATTCTTCAAGAAGGTTTCATAGACCCTCGGATTATTCCATCCAATTTAGTAGAAGCATACTTGACATCGCATCGAAGTTATCTAAGAAGTTTTCTTAAAATTCATCTTCTGAAGTGGGATTGGATCACTCTGCCCTTCTATATAAATTGTAGCTAGCTAGAAACAAGGAGGTCTTTAACAATGAAGGAACTAAACCCGGAAGAGTGGAAGTTCAGGTTTGGGGAGTGATTGTAGAAACAATTGAACAAAAAGGCAATTCAAAACAGGGGGAGTCAGATTTGTAAGTTCAAGAGAGACTATGGTTGAGCCTGGTTCTGAATAATCTCAACACTCCAAGGGTGTCCAAAGGCAAACCATTAGATTGCTTCCTTCCTTGGAAACTCAGAATTCAGGATAGCGAAATGGAAAATTGGATAAAAGGAAGAAATTAGTTTGTGCTCTTTTTTGATGAGGCTTCAAAGGGGGATCCTAGGGTGGTAGGCATGGGCAGGTGTTGTATGGCCTTGGAGGATATGAAATAATTAGTTATGCATGGGGATTGGTAAAAAAAACTAACAACCATGCAGAGGTGATGGCATCCTAGAAAGGAATGGATCTAGCAAAACAAAGGCAAGTTAAATCCATGAAAATTGTGGGGAAATATTCTCTAATTGTTCAAAGCATCATTCTTCAAGCTCCTTCAAGCAACGTCATAATAGGAAGAATAATATAATGGATTCTCAATATTAAAAAAATATTTTACTCCATAAGTGTTTTCCATGTGTGACGGGGTCAAAACACCAAGGTGGAAAATGTCGCAAACCAAGCGTGCAATTTGAATGAAGGGTGGCTCAAAATGGTGGGGGGGGGGGATCTTGCGATGTGACCCGATACCTTATGTTCTATTCAATATTACCTCATACAAAATGAATTCCATATCTAATCAACAACACATCCAGGCAGTCTCCATACTCAGAGGGCGTGCCATCCAGCCTAACTACCCTCCATGCATTCATTTTCACAATCGGCATATAGGTTCAGTAGCTCCAAGAATCAATGAGCTTGGATGGATGGAAAGGAGAAATATAAAGGCTCCAACAATAAGAAATGTAGGAATTAATGACTCAACATCACAGGCATCAATAGGAAATCGAGAAGCTCAAGGCACAAAACGTTATCCAGGAAGTGGAATTAACAATCCTCTGAGAAAGAACGTCAAATCCAGAGATTGAAAAGGGACATCTGGCACTTAGAAGCAGATAATGTACCACCCCTCTGTGTTTTTAGAAGAAATCTGAGGTTTGAGAAAAAACCCTATTAGTTCCATCACCAACCTGATCACCAAAGCCATCAAATCTTCCTCCCTCAATCATAACATCCAAACGAGTTTAATTCCTCACAACCCCCAAACCCCTAGGATCTATGGACTACCTAAAATTCATAAAAGGACATCTCACTTCGACCTATCGTAAGTGTGATTGGAGCTCCCACTCATTCCCTTTCCCGGTTCCTAGCTGATAAGCTTCATCCCTTCGTCGAAAAAACATCCTCTTTTATTAAAGACTCCACTGATTTTATTCATAAAACTAAAGATCTTCACCTTGATTACCAAGACCTTATGGTCAACTTTGATGGTGTTTCTTTATTTACCAAAATCCCAATCTCGGAAGCCCTCACCCTCATCTCCAAACATGTTGATCCTTAAACCTTAAACCTCATCGAGCTTTGTCTCTCCTCCACCTTCTTTACCTTCAAAGGGGTTTTCTATGAACAAACCGAAGGTATAGCCATGGGGTCCTCTTTATCCCCAATGGTCACCAATATTTTTATGGAACATTTTGAGTCTTTATCCTTATGCAAGTGTGATCTCAAACCCAAATGTTGGTTTAGGTTTGTAGATGACACTTTTTTAATTTGGCCTCATGGCCATTCCAACCTGAATTCCTTCTTTAACCACCTCAACAGTCTTTCCCCTCACATACAATTCACTATGGAAACCCAAAAGGAAAACTCCATTCCTTTTTTCGATGTCCTTATTACTTGTCTTCCTAATGGCTCCCTTACCCACTAGGTTTACAAGAAAAAGACCCGTACCAACAGATACCTGAATGCTAGTTCCCACCACCATCCGGATCAAAATTTTGATGTCATAAAAACCCTTATTACTCATGGCCTTCGCATTTCTTCCCCCCATTTCCTCGTAGAAGAAAAATCCTACCTAACGAAGGCGCTCTGTTAGGTATCTAGAGAGATAGTGGGGGGGGAACTACCTCTCTAAATACATAACATTATTTTTAAGTACATGAGTAGATCTACAAATATAATCACCACAAATATTGAATACACAATAGATCCAGAGAGCAATATAGAATAGACCACACTTTTATTATAGAAAACCCTTGAGGTAGGGAAACACCATACAATGGATCCTATTATGGAAGGGATCCTCTCATGCTCACTTGCCTCTTCAAGGGGTCATCCTCCTATTGAGATACCGCTCCAAATACAAACTTATCTTCTTATCCCATTACATTGCTTGAACCCCTTTATTTAGTGTTACCAACAACCTAAGATGTTAAGAGATTTTGGAGATGTTTTTGGAGAAATCCTAGGATTTCCACCAAAAAGAGAAATTTATTCATCTTACATTTATTATATCTAACTACCATAGTGGGTCTTATTTAATAATATAGTGGATCTAGTCCACCTTACATTGAGTGGCCTCCACTATTATCATTATGGGCCCTCTGGGTCTCCCACGACCTCTCTAGATACCTAACATTCCATCCCCCTTATGAAAGTGTTGTCCTCAACGCTTTTTATGAGGGTGTACAACCATATACCAGGGTCCCATGGATAAGTGTGGACCATAGTGTTGAAGTAGACTAGAGAACTAGGATCCCATGTAAAAATGAAAGCCACCATGTTGAAGTAATCTAACCACCATTGTAAACCAAGGTCACTTGTCTGAGTTCTCATGTGAGCTCCATGCAGAAGGTATTGGAACCCAATAACCAACTAAAAATGATGCTCCAAAGACTAACACCTGTCATGTGGATTTAAATAAAAAGATCCATCCACATAGTGGGAAAGGGTCATAGTTGAATCTAGAAGGAACAATACCACTGTAGAATATGTAGGATGGACACTAGTAATTATAATTGACTATGGATTTGTCACATTGAGGTTCTCTACAAAAGGTGGAGTAGAGTCATCAAATAAAATATGAAAGTGTTTTTCATCCAAAAAATGAGAACTATCCATATACCAAGCATCACAATCGGCCTCAAAATCATACCAAGCATATACTTATTGATTATATTCATCCTTGATGTTTTCCATAAGATATCTCTCTTGTAGGAGAGTCAATAACCGTTGACTATTGCGATAATTGTATGTGTGGTCGTGTAGACTAGCCTTGATGCCTTGCATGTGGTCATGCATATCGACTTTGAGGGCTTCAACCTTTCGTAAAATTTCCATGAGTTGAAAGTGCATATCCATTGGAAACACCACATTTAATGTACAAAAAGAAAAAAGAAAATATCACTATGGGCCCTCCAGGCCCCCCACTACCTCTCTAGACACCTAACATGATCTTATACAATGGTTACTCACTCTGCCAAATCAACCAAACCTTTCACTCTGCTAGCAAACCCAAACCAAATTCTTCCTCTTTCCCTCCTCATGCTCTCATCTCTCTACCCTACATCCAAGGAACCACTGACGTTATCTCAAAATTCTTGGCTAAGAAGAATATCAAAACAATGTTCAAACCTTATAAAACCCTCCAACAACTCTTTCGAACTGCTAAAGATAAATCCAACCTGATGCTTGGCCCAGGGGTTTACCAAATCCCCTTCTCTCGTGGAAAATCTTACATAGGTCAAACTGGTAGATCCTTCAAAACTCGTCTCAAAGAACACATAATCGATACTACCCACAATCGAATCTCCAAATCAGTTATCGTCGAACAATCCTCCAAAACCAAACACCTCATATGCTTTGACCAAACTAAAATTCTAGTCCTAGCCCCCCATTACACCTATCGACTCATTCAGGAAGCTCTTGAAATTAGAAAACATCATCACAATTCCATTCGCGAATATGGCTATAAACTAAGCCATGCGTGGAAACCCACCATTCACCACATTGATCTCTAGGCTTCCTTTGTTGAGTTCCTCCTCCCCCTCCAAATTTATTTGCCTTTGACCCTCTCCTTCTTTCAGATTTTTTTACCTTTTTTCTCCCTTCTCTCCCTTTACATCATTTTCATTATATTCAATTTATATTATTATCACTATTATATTATATTATGTCATATACTAATATTTTATTAATCTGTATCATAATACTATATCATATAATATAAATTAATATATATTATTATATTATATTATTTCATATACTATTATTGATTTATTTCATAATGCAATATAATTTAATGTTATAGGATAAAATAATACAATATTATTATATTATATTATATTTTATAATATAATATAACAATATCATATTCTAATATTACATTAGAATCATAATTTTATCTTAGCACTATCATCCTTCAACCTTAATTGGTTTTCTAAGTCATCTTCTTTATTCTCTTCATTATATCTTATCTATTTCATTATTTTTATCATTATATTTGATCTTCATTAAATTCTTTTAACTAATTTAATTATTATACTATATAAGTGATTACTTGTGATTCTTTAAAATTTTGTAGAAGCTTTCCAAGATCACCATACTTTTGTTGAATTAAGAGGTTAGGAAGATTGGTAGTGTGATAAATATTTTGAAAATGAAATTTAATATGGGTATAGGCTCCACAATCTAAAAGAAAGTGTTTTTCATCTTCAACCTTCTTAGTGTCACAAAGATGACACACTCTTGTGTCACCTCCGTGACACTAATGCTAAGATAAAATTACTAGCATTATCATCCTCCACTTCATTTTAGTCATTCCCCCACTTTTTTTTTTTTCTTCATTATATCTTTTCTATTTCATTATTATTTCTTCTTTTCATTATATCTTTTCTATTTCATAATTATTTTTATAGTTATATTATCATTAAATCATTTTCACTAATTTAATAAATATACTATATTATTTCAACCTTTATCATTACTTCTATTATTAATTGGTTTTATATACTATTAATGCTTTCTGTTTTGATTTGACTAATATATTCCTGTCAAATCCTTATTTCCAATATTTTGACTTCTCTATAATATATTTTTCACATTCTTTTTACCTCTCCCCAAGGGCAACGACTATCTTGTTGATATTTCCTTTTATTCTTAAAGGCCATGTCAATTTAGTCTATTATTTCTTTTGGCACATATGAGCTTATGGTTGTCCCTGATAATTATGGTTGTCTCTGATAATGGGTAGAGTTTCTACTTTAAAAAATTGATTGTCCCTGTGGGTGGAGTGTCCATTTTAAAAATTGGACATTTCAAAATAAATACACAGTGCTTTTCCAAAATAAATCTCAACATTCAAATCATAACAGCCACCAAGAAGAAACTGTCAATAAGATCAATATTCAGAAAGAGGCATGGCAAGGCAACAGCCAACTTTCAAAGATAGCAGAAATGAAGCACTCCAAACCAGATAAACTTGGACGTTTCAAAATCAATTACACAGTGCTATTCCAAAAAAAATCTCCACAAAATTCACACCATGACAGCAGCGAAGAAGAAACTGTCAATCAGATCAATATTCAGAAAGAGGCAGGGCAAGGCAGCAGCCAGCGTTCAAAGGTAGCAGAAATGAAGCACTCCAGACAGGATCGCAACAATTACCATATATTTCTGTAATCAGTATGTTATGTAAATAAATTTTGTTTCTTGTGTAACAGCTTTGTTAGAATCTATACCAGCAATCATGTTATCGCTGGATTTCACTGGAAACAAATCTATTCCAGCAATCATGTTATCGCTGGATTTCACTGGATTTCAACCTTATGTAGCATGGATATTTGTTAATAGTCTAGCTGTAGATTTTCAGAACAGGCATATGAACCAGGATATGAATCTTTTTGTAAAACTCTTGACGTTGGCCGGTTTCCCTTTTTTTTATTATGACTATCCATTATTGTTAAAAAAAAAAATATTTGCATGAATGAAAGTTTCGAGTTTCCACTATCCTAACAACAATTAAAGAATCCAGGCTTTCCAGATACCGTGTTTCTAATATGCTTTAGGAAAATAGCTTGGGAAACCCTAGTAAGTCCTCGGAAAAGAATTTGATCTTCAGCTCTAACTAATATGGATTTCACTCTAAACTAATCAACTAAGCTAAGTTCTCCGTCACTGTCGTTATCCGAAATCTTTTCCATCAGAGAAAAAATGTTTTTGCGAGGATTAGCAGTGACAATTTTTTTATAATGGAGAAGATATTTACACCTCGAATCTGTTTTGGGTTTCTTGGGGATGGATAATGCTAGGCGTGGGCAGCCATTCTAGTCCTGATGCCTTCTTTATTCATATTTACTGCGCCGTAGCTCCTGATCCTAATATTTCATCAAATCATCAAATCAAATGCACTGGATTCGCATATCGGTGCCCTCGGTCCGGAAGAGAAGGGAATCTTGTACTTTTCAACTTTTGCAAAATTTCCGGCCTTTAAGTATGCAAAACACCGCGTGTTTCAACAAGAAATGGACTGTCGTACAAATTCTCAATACGAGAAATCCGTTTTGAGAAAAGACCTAAGACTGCAAGCAGGAAAGTTTCATAAAATTGGAGTTAACTGAAAGCATTCCACTATTTTCTGATACCAAATGCTCTGCGTTTGTTAATGGACAAGAAATTAATCATTAAGAAATCAAATAGCATAGCATCCCATACAGATCTATGTAAATATCTGTCTATCCCAGAACTAAATGCCGCTTTAATTCTTGCCTCACGTTGACATCCGCGTTCAAGAGATTTCTACAGACTGTATATCACAAAGTAGGTACTTCTACTCGTAGATATATTCTGCAAACGAAGTAGCAGAATGGACGAGAGATCTCCGAAAATTAATTGAAGATAAACTGTTCATCTTCACAGTACCAAATTTCTGCCTATGCATCATCTTATTTGAAGTCCATGCATTAGGTCTGCATGCCAAAATAACAGATTACTCTGTTCACTTAAAACCTTTACCTCGGAATCGTTGATACACTTTTAAAGTTGACTGCAACTAATTTTCCTGCTAAGATATATAAGATTTTGACAGATCGCTTCAGGGAGCTTGCTCTTTCGAGAATTAATCGTCGATTTGAAAATTGGAGCTTGCAGAGCACTATGCAGACTTCGTGAAGACAGACAAAGGATGAATAATAAGTCAGAGTAGATGCAGTTTTTTTTTTCAATAGTAAATATAAAAGTTTTACAACTCTGTATTGTCTTCACAGTGATTCTCACAATCCAAAATCCAATTGAAACATTCCTTTTCCGCAGAATACAAGTGTTACTTTCCATACACAAGAAAAGTAACAGTCAAAATACAAAGTAGTAATATTAAAGACCTATAGCTTGGCCCATTACAAAATGCAAAAAGATGATAGTTCCCTCTACTGTCAATCAGAAAAACAGGAAGGATACTACTAAATACTACTAAATTGACAAAGGCCTACCCAAATACAAAGCTCACATATCCCCACCAAGGACCTGGGAACAAAAAGGATAAGACAAGTAAACTAGTAGATGCTGATAATATCTTTCATCCCCTCTCTGTTGTTAACCCAAGTGTAATACTGGATGCCTCCTTCAGACTCACTTGATACTTGTTTGGATAAGTAATCAACTTCTGTGTTAAATTATATATATATAAATATGATCATAACAAATATATTCAAAGTCTTTCACCATCTCCTTCATACTTGATTTCCAACCTTCAATCGCACAGAACTTTGAGAGTGGATGCAGTTATATGCACCATTACACATGAATTCGGTGGACCATGTCGACTGTACAGTTGGGAATATTCTACTAGCTGATTCAGAATTCCATATTTATCTCGTTTCAGGCCAACGAAAAAGAAAACCATCGCGTGAGAATACTTGCCCGTATTACGAAGACTGTACAGGTGAAGTTCAATTCTCAATTCAATTCCAGTTTATAATTATAATTGCCGTTAACATTCTTGATTTTACGCTAAGAGTTCATTTACCGCCGTATATTTCATTTCACTAATTATGTACGTACCTTCCTATGAAAGTTCTGTGTCTTTTTGAATATCTATGCATTCCTACCAGTGGGTAATTTGACGGGTAAATACTAGTTTACTAGTTTTTGGCTTATTTAAAATATGTGTATCAATTGCTACGTTTCATTGATTTTTAAAACCGTTAAATTGATAGGTAAGCTAAAAATTTACTGGTATCTATATATATATATATATATATATATATGACTTTGAGATATGTGAGATATAAAATTGTAAATATTTTCAAATCAGAAATTAAAACCTTTAAATTGATAATTAAGTTAAAAATTTAATGGTATCTATTTATATATATATATATATATATATTTAAATATAGGTTTCATATATTTATATATAACTCTGAATATATGACTTTGAGATATGTGAAATATAAAATTGTAAATATTTTTAAATCAGAGTGTAGAAAATAAAAAAAATAAAAAAACAATTTAACAATTTAATGACTGAGATTTTGATTTTTCCAAATAAGACTTTCTCTTGGACTTTGATTTTTTGAGTTGAAACTCTTAGATAAACAATGCTATGCTGGCAAGCTGTGAACTTAAATGTTGAGAATAACATCATGCAAATTGCAATTCTAACCTTGAAGCGTTAAGGTTGAGATTCAGGTGGTACACCACATCCATTAACTATAGCATGTTATATAAAATACTAATTTTTGGGGGAAAGAGTACTAAGATTGAAGGGTTTTTTTGTTGTCCAATAGAAATAATAGAAGTGACTTTTCTTGTTTTCCTGGATGAAATAGAAATTTTTTTGTTTGATTTTGAGAGTTTTTATGTTGTTTCTTTAATGTTGATAGTATAGGATATTGAAGCCTAAAGGTAAAACAAGTCATGAGGGTAAGATAAGTGCACTTTTCCTAATTGTTGAAAGTTTTAAATGGAATCTGCCTAGAAACACATGGTCTACTTTGAGAGATTCACCACACACAAATCATAAACTAATGGTGAAAATAGTAGACCTTAGATGATTTGAAATCTAACCACCAACTTACCTTTATATTGTTGGACATGCATGTGTATATACAAAGGTATTAGAGAATTGTTATAATAGAAGCATAATTTTTTGAGAATATTTATATTCCTTGACATTGTTAATAGAAAAAAATTATGCAATATTTGTTTTCATTAATTTCAATTGCTATTGCTAGTGGTTTTGGTATTTCTTCATAATTTGGATGTGTCTTATGGACATCTTTTCATCCTATGAATAATTCCTCTAACACAATGATTTATTTTGAATACCTATGAATAATTCCTCAACACAATGATTTATTTTGAATAGATACTCCAAAATACAAGTACAGTTCAAATATTAGCTTTCGTTGGTATTAAGAACACTTTGCCTGTACACTTTTATTTTTAATCCAACCTAGACTTGTAATTTTTTAAAAACCAACACTAAGGATGTGTAAAGAAGATAACCGAATATTATTTTCACTTTTTTTTGTAAATGGAAGGTAATAAATGGGTTAAGAATGGAAAGTAATAAATGTGTTAAGAGTGGTAACTTTGTTAAGACTAGCACAACCACTTAAGTTGTGGTTGATGAACGTTTATAGGCGATTACAGTGATTAAACAATGTGATTGAACAATGTATTATATACAGAATTATCAATAATACAGAATTATCAGTAATACAAGGAAGCACGATCCTCTTAATTTAAACTAGTATGCAAAGTAAAATGATGGGAAAGAAACAAAAACAAAACTTCGCATGTAGCTTCACAGATTCACCATTTATGGAACCTTACCAAGACTCTGTATCTGGTTGTTGGTATTTGGTTCAATAGAAACTGTGTTCGCCTCTCCGTAATCGTTCAAGACTGCGCCCCTCCTGGACACGCACCAGAGTTCTTTTGCTCTCCATTGTGCTCTTCCTGGACACGCACCAAACTTCTTTTGCAGATTATAGGTGAAGAGATCGGGAGCCACGTTTAGGGAGAGCAATGATAAATTGTGAAGGACAGAGAAATGCAGAGAGAAAAGAATAGTATATTCAAATGTATGAAGAAGTACAGAACAGAACAGAACTGAATCTCACCCTAAACAATAGGAAATAACTGAGCTTATATATGCTCGAGCAAGACAGAAATAGAAAGTACAACTGTCCAGTACAGCTGGCAGTGTACAGTTATACTGTTGAGGGTACAATATATTTAACACTCCCTCTTAGACTCAACAGTTACAATCAGCAGCACTGACT